>SZWC01005844.1:75219-127857 GCA_023375785.1 Penium margaritaceum | reverse complement strand
GAGGAGGAGGAGGAGGAGGAGGAGGAGGAGGAGGAGGAGAACAAAAGGGCAACGACAAAGACGAAGACGATGACGACGACGACGACGACAACGACGACGACGACGACGACGACGACGACGACGACGACGACGACGACGACGACGACGACGACGACGACGACGGCCCCAAGCCTAGTCACTACCAGTCGTATCAACGCCTGGACAGGCCGCCCACAGGTGAGAGTAGAGCTTCGTTACTCTCAAGACGTATGAGTTCCGCCAAAGTTCCCGGCTCAAACAATGGGTCCCACATACGCCTCTGTGCTGCTGGACCGCCCTTTCGTGCCTTGAGGCCACCATCCCATTCCTCCTCAAAATGCTCAGCTCAGCGCAGTCAACAGCAGAGACACGGAAGAAGCGGAGACACCGACGACGGTGATGTCCTTTTGGTGTGATCAGCAATGCAGTTGCCGCCGCTATCGTTGACGACAAGCCCAGCGGCGGCAGCAGCAGCGCAAGCATCCGTGGCAGTGTGGACAGCAACCGGGACTGCAACACGATGAGAAGGACGACGACAACGACAACGAAAATGACGACAACAAAGATGACAATGACGGCGACGAGGATGACGACAACGACCACCACCACCACCACTACCAAGATGACCACGACGACGACGACGACGACGACGACGACGACGACGACGACGCTGTGGAGGAGGAGATTGCAAGGAGGAGGATGCGAGTAAGAGGATGCGGGGGGGAGGAGGAGGAGGAGGAGGAGGAGGAGGAGGAGGAGGAGGAGACGGCACGAAGCACATAGAACCGAACCTTTCTGCCTCCAGACGACGTGTGCACAAGGACGGACACCTCCTTCCCATCGCCGGACACGTCCTCCACCACGCCCTCCACCCATGACTCTTGTTCGTCCGGCACCCACACTTTGCTGCCCTGCGTGAACGGCCCTGCTGCTGCTGCGCCGTCCGCCTGCTGCCCCATGGCTGCCACGGCGACTTGTGCTAGCATTGTCATCTACAGTACTTTTAACAATGCCGATGCCTGCTGCTGCTGCTGCTGCTGCTGCTGGTGCTGCTGATGCTGCTGCTGCTGCTGGCGCTGATGGTGGTGGTGGTGGTGCTGCTGCTGCTGCTGCTGCTGTGCTTACTGGCTATCGCTCGAATCTTGCTACTGATGTTGTGGCTGCCTCTGCTACGGCTGCTGCTTCCGCCACTGCTGCTGCGTCTGCAAAGGCTACCGCTTCACTGCTGCTGTTGCTTATTCTGAAGCTGCAGCTGCTTCTGCTGATCCACCTGCCGCTTCTGCTAACGCTGTTGCTGCTAGTCCTGCTGATCCTGCTGCTGCTTCAGTTTATTATGCTTGCAGCAGGTACGGGCCCGGCAACCACAGCAAATGTATGCCAAGCGCCGAAGATCAAGGGTCTGACTTCTCGCGCAGATGGATTGCTGCGGCACCCCGACGACGACGAGGTCACCAAAAGCAGCGACCTTGGTGGCAATCCCACTCTGCCATTGCTCCTGCTGCCGCTGCTGATTGTTGATGTCGATGCTGATGGGGCCGCCGCCGCCGCCGCCGCTGTTGCTGCTGCTGGAGTAACGTGTGCGACATGACATGCCCTGCTCTGGAGTTACCGAGTCAGCTGGGCCGCCAACAGCGCCGCACCGACGGGCTGGCGGAGGCGGCGACCGGTCGGCAGGCTCCCGGCCTCAAACTGGCCGGAGATCCTGAGCAGTACCTGCGAGGCTTTACTCCGGAAGCGAAACCGAAAGGCGAATCGAGTGCCTTTTTCCTTCCCAACGACTGCGGAACCAATGCAGGCGCGCGCGCGCGATTGTCCTCATTCTCTCAGCATAGCGAGATAGTCAGACGTAGCGGATGCCGTGTCACAAGCCAGGGAGGGAGCCCCATCCATGAGATCGTCACGTGGACACCCGCGCCAACTGGAGCGTGCATCACGGACTTCAGGTGAGCCCACATGCATTCGTTGAGATTACCGCCGCTTCGAGCTGCTGTGTGAAGAGCAACTCCACCCCTGAAATGGGCTGCCCCCCCCCCCCCCACCGCAAAGTGAGCGCGGAGGGAAACGCGCGAACCATTTGATGTGTGCGAGGGCGAGAGAGAGCCAGCAGAGGAACGGTGAAGACGGAAGCGGAGAGAGGACGTTACGGAAACTGTGATTGTGTTCAGCATCAAAATCCAGGAAAAGCAACAAGGGCACGAGTCCAAAGGCACATCACCCTTTCGGGGTGCGTTTGACTTTGGAAGAGGAGTTAGTGAGCTTCAGTCTAAGGGCCTCATTCTATTCCATAAGAATCCTTGACCGCAAGGCTGTATAGCCAGCTAGAAAAAACTGGATTGGCGGTTCTGTTATGTAACGTAGCATGCAGAGAAACGATGAGGGAAATTCTCGAAAAACTATATCTCAAAATCAAAGAGAGTACTCAAAATAAGGTCGAATGAAACCAGTCTCCACCTGCAAATGTCGTTTAGTTTCATGCTCAAAAAAATGTAATTTCTGAACCCGCTAAACAAAGAATAAGGAATTAAAAGACCATAATAAAACACTCAAACTCGCAATGTGATTTTAAAGTCATCACCCGAACACATCTTACGTCACTGCACATACATATCACTTGTACCTTGCGTGGGAAATAACATTTCTTACGAAACGTAATAATTTTAAAACTACCATTTTGTTCCTATTTGAAAATAAAAAAGGCTTGGCCACTAGGCCTTGCAATTTTGGTCGAAACTTCATACTCTAATAACTTTCTACTTTCATCGCATCAGCAAACCTCTATTCCTATACTTGTTTTGCCTTCCTAATAATTCTTTCTTCTACTCACCAACACATATGTCCGAGAGCACAAGGTCACTTTGAACACGAGTGGAAGTGGGTAGAGTATCCACGGGCAGCATTCTAAATGTACTTAAGTAAACTAAGGTGACCTGTGGTTCGATGGTTCATTCCCTCTCTCAAAGCAAGCTAGTCATTCTTACGCAGAGGAAAGGAGAAGTGGTGAGGTCACTAATCCTCGTCTCTCAAGCCAATGAAATGCGTGTGTTGGGAAATAGCATTGGGAGGCGATGACATACTCGTAAATGTCGAATGTAATAATCCAAGTGAAATTTAAATGGTTGTCATCATCGTCAAAGGAATCATCTATGGTCGTCTCTTCATACATCATTGTGCCACTCAAAGCTATGTCATTCCTATCTAAATACATTAAATATTGATCCTTGATATTTTAATAATTTTGTCTTCCCTTTTTCTAAGAATAATGGTAACTTTAGTAAAACGTTTTATATAGTTCATTTATTTGGAAGTTTCTTGCGAACATTCATTATAATAGTAATGCATTCACGTCAAGTTTCACTCTTTTTGGTCACTCAAAAGCCTACAACTGTAATTAATTCCTTGATTATGACACGTTGCATTCACCATCATTTTTACCTTTTTTCCAACTTTCTTATCTTACAACACAAGTCACGAAATGGACATGTTTTTCAAAAATTTCTAAAAAAGAATAGATATACGGCTTATATAAGGTAAAAAAATGTTCAATGATCTATTTTAATAAACATACCATTTCAAAAGATACCTTGAAATATGAATATTTATTTTTCACATCCCACCAAGATAAATGAATGAACATAATTCTTCCAATGTACTAATCCAGCATATCTCAACAAGTAAAACATGAAAATAAAGTCCATATAATTTAACAAGAACTCTGTATGGGGATAATCACATTTTATACATTTCTTTCTGAGGGAAATTCATCAATTTCAACTATTTCACCATGCATTCAAGCCACCCAAATAATATTGAAATCAACATCATAAAAGCATCATACATGAGTGGGCATCAAGCAGAGTTAAATCTCCTTTAAAAGCATCACAAATATTAAGGAAGAGATCAGAACAAACCAAAAACATATTAAACACAATGGAGACCTATTGTATAAATAATGAAAACCTTCATTGTTATCATTAGGTATCAAATCTAGATACGATATAAAACATTTGTGAAACAATTCACATACATTTCACAATAATCCACAACCTAAGTGTCAACAGATTCACGAATACATGAATAATTATAACCCATTTGTGTAATCCGATACAAACATGCATGGTAATAAAGAATTAATGTGGTCAATTCTTAATGTGGTCAATTCTTTTGTCATTCCACTAATCCATAAGTGACATTTGAAGTGATTCTTCCACCATATACATATTCCTAAAATTTAAATTTATATCCTTATATCTTAGAATATGTACTTTAAACGCTTTTGTTATTCATTTTAACACTCAAATTTACATGAATGATTCCCTCTCAAGTTGTATTCTACCTTATCGCAAAACGCATCCTTGGTTGCATTCAAGTATTCCCGCATAATCAACTTTAGCAAGCATGCATGAAATTCATCTTTAAAAATACATGGATACTTGGTGAACATGATATTTTGGATCTAATATTTTAATAAAAAGGTCTTTAGTTTCCATATTTTAATTCCCCTACACTTGACCTCCTTTTACATAATCAATCTCTCAATAACCTCCAACACGTATAACTTTTATATTCTGTTAAATTTGAATCCCATTACACATTGTTTTTATGGAATCAATACATCCTAATATTAAAGATAAGGGTAATTTTCGATTTTATTATGTGGGCTGGTTTGGTGTTAAAATTGTTGGTTTTTTCATTAGTGATATTATTGCAAGTGGATCCATTCCACACTTTTCATGCCAATTGCAATTTATGTAACTAAATCCAAAAACAATTTTGGAACATGTGATGGATTTTTATGAGGAAACATTAAGTAAAAATAGAAAATTATGAATTTATTTAAACGAAATATGATCCAATTATAATGATGGAGAGTTTTCTACTAACAAAATAACCCCCTTGAACTTCTATAAATTTGAAATATTATCACAAAAAAATCCTTTCTTTACTGAAAGGTTGAAATTTTTAATAGATTGAAGCATATTCTTCATTTATCAATTTCAATTGAATTTCTAAAAAACCTGTTGGGGTTTTGGAGCCTATAGTGACGAAGTCACCGCGTGCTCTGATGTAGCAAGGGGGTCTTGCTGCTATCTGGGATCTCTGTGCCCAGCAAGCAAACCTTGTACTCCAATGTGTAGAAGCGAAAGACTTGGATTGAAATTTGTAATTGAAAAAGACTATCAAGTACAAGTATGGTGCAAGGAAATAGCGGTGAAACACAGCTCAGCTCAATGCTTTGACACAACCTGCCCCATCCGAGGGCGCAACACCTTGCTAGGCCGTCAAGGCTGTTGTTGCAAGGGTCTCAGCATGGTCACCGTACTTTCAAGTGAAATGGCCTCTAAGTTGCCAGGGTAGCCTCCTCTCCATGCTGGCAGCCACTACCAGACTCACTAGGTTGACAGAGGTCTTCTGACCCTCCTAGCCAAGTTGGCACAGTGCTACCAGGCTCATTGGGTCGACAGAGAGGAACTCGAGCAAGACACAAAGCCTGTACACCCTCCTAACCAGGCTGAAAAAGCACTACCAAAAACACTCGGTCGACATAGGGAGACTCGAACAGTCTGACTGTCATGAAAGAAACAGTTGTGTAAAGCAGAGCTGAGGTTAGACACTAACTCTGGGCTCTCACGCCTAGACACAACTCCTGGCCCACAGATGGGGAATGTCAAGCAAGACAGCTCATGCTAGGTAGCTTGAGTCTTGCACGTAGTCTGGCCACCATAGCGCGGTAGTCAAACCTTCAATTAGTCAGGGGCGTCCTCCTGCCCAAGCTGGCATACTATTGCTAGGCTTACAAGGGTCTTGAGATGAGAGCAATAGCAAAGTCTTGGTTTGAGGCGATGTCTAGCAGAGATGGTCTACTGGTCTTTGGAGTTGATGTTGGAGTTACTTGCTGAGTTACTATTGAGTTGTTGGAGTTTACTAGAGTTACTGGACTGACTAAGTTTAGTCTGCTTTTATACTGGGATCCGAGCAAGCTGACCAGCTGCCACGTGCCTAGAGAAACTTTCGGTTCCAAGGTCATAGCTTCCTCCTCAAGGAATGTTCCCGGTCCAAGGCACGCAGCTTCCTCCTCAAGGAAGCTTCTTGAATACTGGCAATTTGGCCGTGGTCCCAACTTATAGGTCGTGCATGTTGCCGCTGACATACGCCAGTCCCCACTCTTGGCTCCGCATGCAACTATTGAGTCGTGCATGTCATAGCTAACACAGCTACTGAGTCGTGCATGTGGTAGCTGACGTAGCTGCTGAGTCGTGCATGCGGTAGCTAATGCAATGCTGAGTCGTGCATGCACCACCTTCTGCAGAGTGGTCCGTGCTCCAGAGCCCTGCTTGCATGTGCTGATGTAGGCAGTCCCAGCAGTCTAGTCAGGTGTAGCCCTACCTTGACTGGTCTGGGCCAAGTACCCAGAAGTGCTTTCTTGCACTACGCAGCTTCTGACCAAGCTGGGCCAGCAGGCATGCACGGCCTTGCTGTGCATGTAGCACACAAATATCCAGGCTCCTTTCTCCCCTTGGAGCTGGAACCAGAATTTAGTCTGGCCTGTACATCAGAAATTCCTGTTCAGGCCGCACCTGGGTATTTACGGATAAAAATCCGTAACTTCTTATACAGACCTTTGACTATCAATCCGACTTCGCCATGTCAAAGTTTTCGCTCAGCGCAGTTATCTCTCACTTTAACAAAACCTTCCATTCATAAAAACATTAAAAATCCTTGGTTATTTTTTATCCTTTATAAGAAATATTTCTCATGCCCTCCGGCTAGTTTTCACATAAATAAAAATTAGTCTTCATAAGTGAGATGATGGAGAAAGGATCATGCCATGTTACTTCCACATTTTTCTGATTCTACTCACATGAATGTGAAACAATGTCATTCCATGTAAGTGAGGCGTGAATTTTAATGTATTTATTTGGTAATCTGGATTCATATTATTCCAAGCCTTCATTTTCATTCTCCAAATCATTGAAATTCTTACTAGAAAAGGATAAAAGATACCAAAATATTCAAGTGTTAAAAGTGAGGAAACGCCAAAACCTCTCATTAAATTTAGTTTAAAAAACCAGAAGAAAATGCTTACAAAAAAACGGGATTGCTTGCAAATAATAAATGTTAAAATAAATCATAATGGTAAGAAACTTTTATACACTTAGCAGTATGCATAAAATGTATCACTTCACATTGAATCGTATGGGCATGATGTCCTCATCATCTAAATTCTTTAAATCACCAATATGCTTGAATCTTTGACAAAACATTGTGTGATAAGGACGTATGTAGGGAGAAATTAATACGTTCAATAAGTGGTTCAATTTATTTTTATCTTACTAGAACCTAAGACATGGGGAAAACTTTATTGTTAGAGTTTTGGTAACCCAAGATGGTCTCATGGATGGTCGATTCAAAGAGAGGATAGTACAAATTTAAGCTCTATTAGAATTTTTTAAGAGCTTTGATGTTTTAGAAATAATGAATTTTTTCAAAGAGATAAATTAAGAGTTGATGAATGTTGAAATACGGCAAATTGCGCTATCAAAACCTTGCTAATTTTAGGAACTACAACATAACATATCTTCTCGACGTAAAAATAACCAAAAAGGAAGTGAGAAATGAAACATGAAGTTTATTGAATAGGAATTGAAAAATACATCTTTTATTTCCATGTTATACTCTAGAGTAGATCATATGAAGAAAAAAATAAGTAATAAAATTGTTTATCTTTGTGAAGATGTGCCTACATACCTACAGGTGAATTGTTTTTCATTTTGATCCATTTAACACAAAAAAGGAATAAAATAATCATAAAAATAATATTACGGTAAATTATTATTAGTTATAATTATTCTACAAATATGATTTTTTTTGTACGGACTTAATTATTTGTTGGACACTCACAAAATTACAACATAAATGAATTTTTATGTCTAAAATTGAACTTATAATCTAATGTAATTCCACGATAATTATATGGGTATGATTTAAATACATAAAATAATCCTAGGTTCTTCATTTCACCAAGAACCAGGTCAAATATTCTGTAATATTTACATTTACCTTCATAATGATATCAGCAAATATGCGGAAGGGATTGCCACACCTACTCACCCGGCTGCAAACTCAAATTGATAGCACTGCCCCTGACGGTTCGCAAGTAGCCGCCGCCTTCCGACCGGATACCAAGTTTAGCCTGCCCTTCCAAGAATGACTTTTCCTAAGTCATCCTCGAACACACTCTTCGATGTCATTGACCGCCTTATCAAATGGCCTATTTCCATCTTCGATTCGGACGGACGGCTGAAAAATCTATAGAAGTTCTTTTCGGCAACTTCGACGGCATGCAGCGGTACCTGATTGGTTTGCACTCCCAGATTCTTGCCAAGGCATGCTTCAGCCTTGGTGGAGGCTAGACGCGACGACGTTTTCTAGCTTCGGTCTGCCCTCATCCACCTGGGAATGAACAAACTCGTAGACCTTTTCTTTTCTTCTTCGACTCTGGCAGTTGCGTGCGGATGGGCAACCACGGCTCATGACCGTTCCAGATTCAAATACAAGCATTCCAGATCGAAGGGTCATACGTTCTACCAAAATAAATGCTTCCTGACCAAGATTAAACATTTGAAATATATCATAACTTCAAATAAAAAACTGGAAGGATGAATGTTTTTACGTCGAGCGAAAAGTATGTGGTTCATAGGATGAGGTGCGAGACAAAAGACGAATCGGGGGTTTGGCACAATTGGATAATTTCTATTAAGAAATCATTCTATTTCGATGAAAATTGTCAAGTTTTCTGGTTTTTGTCTCACATCTCTCACTTGTACTCCGTTGTGTCCTCCCGACTTCTGTACATTGGCGTACAGATGACTAACGGCGAGACGTGACGCTGATGGCATGTCGTGCTCAGCTCCATCGACAGACCTACTTGGCATTTGTGCCGCCGGTAGGCACTGTCACTGCATATGCTGCCTACACACGTCCAACACTTTTTTTCCCTACACTTTTGCGTTCCCAGCACTATGTCATGCATAGGATCCAAGTTTCATGATTTTCTCGCACTCTTGGGAATGCACGACTACGTATGTTGTCTAGGTTTAGGCAACCATAACTTCTTACTGTTATTTTTGTAGCTGATTCTGACTGCACGACTGTGTTTTTAGCGTGGATATTATGTTATGGTCCACATTTCATGCAAAATGGACGATGCCTTGGTTTGGGATGTCCGTCGTCTGGCAAGGCACACCAAGAAAACGTGCTTACTAGAAAGGACGGAGTACTTATATACCCATGGTTTCGCCAGATTTAGCAGCGATGTCCATGGTTTTTAACGACATAACAGCGATGTCCATGTTTGTCCTTCTTCGAGCAAAAATGGGCACGACTATCATATATCTCATGTATTCACCGGATTCGACATGGATTTCGACTCCGACGGCGGAGCCAAACTTCGCCCGCCATCGCGAGCTCGCAGGAGGGGTTCCGCGGCCAAACCACCCTGCGAGCTTGCGATGACACTGCCAAACCCCCCATTTAAACTAGGGGGTTTGTCGTAGGTTTGGGGGGGTTTGCGAGATGCGACGCACGTGTGATAAATGAAAGGGAATCTGCCGAGCCCCGCTGCCGCGGGGCCCGGCAGATGCCCGGGCAAGTAAAAAAATAAAACCAAAACCCCCCATTTAAACTAGGGGGTTTGTCGTTGCATTGGGTGGGTTTGCAATATACGGCGCACGTGTGATAAATGAAAGGGAACCTGCCGGGCCCCGCTACCGCGGGGCCCGGCAGATGCCCGGGCAAGTAAAAAATAAAACCCAAACCCCCAAGTGTCACTAGGGGGTTTGTCGGATATTGGGGGGGGGGGGGTTTGCGAGATGCGGCGCACCATTTCGCGAGTTTTGGAGTTCGCACTTGCGAACTCCAAAACTCGCGACATTGTGACTTCTGACATCGGTGAGGCCGGTGTCAAAATTCGCTGACTTCGCTCTCGAAGTCGGCGACGGCCGACTTCGAGAGCAAGGTTGAATCCCGTTTTCGGTCGCTTTTTCGAAAACATGGGCACCGCTGTCATGTCGATTTCGACTATGGACACCACTGCAAAATCTGGCGAAACGATGGGCACCGGAGCATTTGGAACCTACTAGAAAATAGGTATATTTTCTGATTGGCTTAGAAACTGAGTAACAAGCTTTACAGAGGTGGGGGGATCTAGAATTTGGAGGCGTCTCCCATTGTTACTCATTCTTGTTTCATAATCAGTCACTTCCAGTTTTCAACTGCTTTCCGGCGCCAACACTTGCGCGTGCATCTCTGAGATACAAACCTAGAGCACACAGACTTAGACTCTAGAGCGGCAGACTAAGGGGGCAGCTGACTAAGAAACGAGCGTGGAAACCCACACGTTGCATGAGCAATGCAACTGCCCCAACTTGCGCTTTAGATTACTTTCCAACTTGGTATCAGAGCTAGAGCACAGCAACAGCAACAGACAACTAGCATACACGTTCCAGAATACGCCGGCGAACCCCCTGAGAAAATGCGTGGAAGCTTCCTAGCGATATTGCCGCTAACTGGGCGTCAGTGCCTGGTCCGACGGTGACGACAGTCACAAGTCGTACACACAACGGCAAGGGTTTGGCTAGGGGACACAAGACAAAGTGTCAGAATGCTTCAATAGCATTTGTAAAGAGAAATGACAAATGATAGGTCCATGGCATAAGTACCTGCCGCGGCGCACGGCGGGTGTCGCACGCGACAGTGCAAGGTTTGTTCGAAAACCGGCCCAAAACCACTGTTTTGGCCATAACTCAGCGTGGACAAGTCAGAACGCTACACCCTCTGAACCTACACGTGCAGAATCTCAAGCCGGACGCTATGACTGGTCACATGCATGCATCCGGCAACAAATGGTGGACACACAATGCAAAGACATGAAAATCGGGCCCACGGCCATTCCATCGATAAAATCCTACAAGCTGAAGAAAAAACTGCGAAAGGTCCCAAACATCATCCAAGACTCTGGGGCGACGGCCGATCAGCTCCGAGCAGGTAGTCTACCACCAGACGACGCCCCGGTGCCACCTGGGTTTGCATCAGGGATCTACACGAGCATGGACACGGCCGAGTGGTCACAGTAAACTGTACAGGTCGACAAGAACATCACAAATCACAACACTCCCCCATGACCCGATGGTACGCATGTCCATACACGTACAGCACTGAAACGAGTGCAACAACGAGTGCAAAAACAGTCGTGACACAGACACAGACACACCCCGTACTCAACCACTCTCAGGCAAGGGGCGAAGCCCAACGGAACGAATGGCCACCAGAAACTTCCCGCGCGCCAGTGCCTACGTCAAGAAGTCAACACGCTGCATGTCAGTGCCGACCCATATGACGGCGATCACGTGTCGCTCCACCAGATCACGCACGAAGTGATGCTCAACCGCAATGTGCTTCGTGCAAGCATGAAAGACACCAGAGTTCTCCGCAATGGGAAGAGCACTCTGGTTGTCACAACGAAGCACAATGGCGGGCACAAACTGACTGAGCTCAAGGAACAGGCACTGCAGCCACACTGCCTGAGCAGCCCCTGCACCCATTGCAACATACTCTGCCTCCGACGAGCTACGTGCGATGCAGCCGTGCTTCCCACTGCGCCAGGACACAGCGGTACCACCGTGCAACTGGGCACTGATCGGTGCGACTTCGTCCATCTGGGCTCCAAGCCCAGTCACTGTCGGTGTAGCCGTCAAGGACCACCGAACACTGCCGGCGAAAGCAGAGTCCGAGGTATGGCATGGAAACCACGTACCGCACCACTCGCACAGTCGCCTGGAGGGCTCTAGCATGTGGAGCCTGTGAAAACTGTGCAAGGAGGTTGACGGCAAAAGCGATGTCGGGGCGTGTGGTAGTGGCCTGGTCCATCAGAGATCCGATGAGGCGGAGGTAGAAGGTCACATCCACTGTCTCCCCCAGCTGTGTAGGATCTTCGACCTTTAGGGCGTCCTGCTCGTCAGGTGTGAGAGGTGTGGAGGCCGTTGGCACTGCGCCAAGGAGGTCACTGAAGCGCTCCCCCACAACGCGTGCGTATCGGGCCTGATGCAATAGAAGCGTCCGGCGTCTGTGGTTTCGTACAATCTCCATGCCAAGAAACACCATTGTAGGACCAAAGTCCTTCATCCTATAGGCAGTGTGCAGGACCGCCTTGGCCTCCTTCACGGCCTCCATGGAGGGAGACGCGATCAAGAGGTCGTCCACATAGACCAAGATGGTTGTGAACCGCTGAGGCGCCTGTCGGATGAAAAGAGAGGGATCTGCCTCGCTCTGTACATATCCCGCATGGGTCTAAGTGCCTGTGATCTCCCGGTTCCAGCACTGAAGAGACTGTTTGAGTCCGTACAAGGACTTGCGCAAGCGCCAGATCTTGTCACCGTCCTCACAGCTTGGTGGCTGGGCCATGTAAATCTCCTCATCCAGAGAGTCATGGAGGAACGCTGGTGTAGTTCCCAGTCATGCTGAGCCACCACACCAAACAGAGCGCGAGCTGAGGTCATGCGGCCGACAGGGGTAAAGGTGTTAGTGTAATCAACGCCCTCGATCTGAGAGTGCCCCTTGACGAACAAGCGAGCCTTGTGGCGTTCCAGTGAGCCATCCGGCTTCACCTTCTTGCAAAAGACCCACTTGACCTGAATCACCTTCCTCCCAGGTGGAAGGTCGACTACCTCGCAAACTCTGTGCTCTCGGATGGCACGAGGCTCATCCTCGCAGGCGGCACGCCAGGCGTCGGCATCCTCTCATGAGAGTGCATCCCTCAGTGTGCCCGGATCAGGCGCCAACGAGGGAGAGCTCTGAGTGGTGAGTGCACATGCTTAAAAACTGGGCCTGACGACCACAAGGTCAGCTGCTGCATCACAAGCAGTACGAAACTCGCGAGTGACGAGATCGTACCCTACAGGACGCGCTGGATGTACCTCTTTGTGATCTGTACGGACACTCAGGCCGAGGGCCTTTTGTGCCGGCATCGCCACTCGCAACGCTGCGAGTGGAGCGCCTAGGTGCGGGACTTGACACTTGCGGGGCTCCGGAGCCCAACGATCGAAGACGACCACCGGACTCACTCGAGTAGCCTGGGCTCGAAGGGCTGACCGGAGGCTGAGAGACAGGCACGACCACATCCGGTGAGGAATGAGGCACAGGGGCAGGTGATGTAGTGGGAAGAGAGGCTGGTGAACGGATGGGAGACGCAGGACTGGGAGTGGCAGCATGACCGCCCACAGAGACAGGAGTACCGGTGGACAGAGGGACACCATCATGGGTGTCTGTAAGGTGTGAGGGTGTAGGAGAGGAGACGGGCTGGACGGGAGAGGTCTCTAGGCCGACAGCGATGATCACCGGGTCATCAAGAGCTGGAGACCGAGAAGTGGAGAGGGCTCGAACGGACACATCAGCCGAACGAGAGGGGCTCGTAGGCTCAGACTCCCCCATCCGTCAAGAAACCTCACACGTAGGAACGTGTGTGACAGACATTGATAGAATTGACGTTGGATCGCGGTAGGTGAGTGACTCAAAGAAGAGAGCGTCACGGGACTCAACAATGCGACGACGGGCGGGATCCCAAAAACGCCAGGCCTTCGATTGCGGGGAGATACCAACGAAGGCAAACAAGCGACCCCGCGGAGAGACCTTGGACCCCTGCTGATCCTCCGTGTACCACATAGAAGCCACTGAGCCCTAGACAGGAGCAAGACGCAGATCGGTACGGTGGCCAAACCAGAGCTCATACGGTGTAATGTGGTCCGGAAGAGGACCGTGCGGGAGGCGGTTCCAAACCCACGTCATGTAGGCAAAACCTTCAAAGGCGAAGGATTCCGGGAGACCGCACTCAGACCACATAGCACGAACCGCATCCTCCATGGTGCGGTTCCAGCGCTCAGAGACACCGTTTTGCTGAGGAGTGGCAGGAGCAGAGACCTGGTGAAAAATCCCGCACTCGGCAAAGAAACTGTCCATGTCACCAAGAAACTCACCGCCGCGATCCGAGGGGAAGGTATGTAGTGAGTGGCGAGACTAACGCTCAGCCATCACTAGCCAGAGACGAACCGCGAGAGGGGCATCACTCTTCTGGCGCAGGCTGTAGACCCACCGCATCCGGGTGAAGTCATCGGTCAGGGTCAGGACATATCGGCCCCGATCGGATAAGGAATCGACAGGAAGGGGACCGAGAAGGTCCGAATGGACCAACTCGAGGGGGCGAAGGGCTCGAGAATGGGAGTCAGGGTAAGAGGAGCGATGCATCTTACCATGAGCGTAGAACAGACAATGGGTCTTGGGCAGCGTCTCGAAAGAGGCCGCGTCAAGACCGAGGGCGGGTTGTGTCCTAATGAGCTTCGACACAGTGTCGGAGCTCACATGACACAGACGTCGATGCAGCAAGTGCTGATGCTCAACAAACAGGACACCAATGACAAACACACGAGCAGGAGGGGAAGGGGAGCAAGGAGAAGAAGAGATCTGAGGTACACGATATAGATCATCCACAACAGAGGTACAAAGAACAACAGTGCGAATATAAAGAGCAGTCACTGTCACGGAGTCGGCAGTGTGCTCCACAGAGAGTCCCATCAAAGTGCAGGCACACACAGAGAGCAAGCTGAGCACAAGGTCAGGCACAAAAAGCACGTTGGAGAGATACAAGGGGCCAGATGGACCATCAAAGCACACAACCCCAACACCCTGGACTGGCAAGGACTGACCGGAGCCTGTGCGAACGAAACGAACAGACGCCACAGGACCGAGGACAACGAAGTCACTACGACGACATGTCATGTGGTGAGTGGCACCAGAATCGATGATCCAAGTACCACCGGAATCACGACAAGAGGACGTCACGGTGCAACGGGCAATGGAACACTCGGCTGTAGACGAGCGCTCGGCAACAGAGGAGGGAACACGACGAAGGGCGCACAGGTGAGACTCAGAAATCCAATCTGTATTGTCAGGCCCATCATCATCACATTCCAGTTGTGCTCCCCCGCACGAGTCATCACGAGAGATGACAACAGACGAACACATAGTCTGTGAACCACCCGGCTGTGATGACACACTCTCACCTCCCTGAGAGCGAAGCGCCAGGAGCTGATAGAGCTCGGCGATGGTGCGGTCACGGGGGTCCGGGTCTCCGCTGCTCGCCGGTGGGGAAGCGGGAACTGCTGAGTCGTGGTCGCTGCGCGACCAGAGGCTTTGCTGCTCGACGCAGACCGCTGTGCGTGTGCAGCCTAAAGACCGTGAGTGATCTGCGCCCAGTCGAGCTACTGCTGGCACTCGGTGTAGCGGTGAGCACCTCCACAGTTGTAACAGTGAACAGTGCGTCCACTGCTACCGCCTGATGACTGCTGCTTCGGTGACTGCTGTTGCCGTGACTGCTGTTGGCCCAAGCCACACTTCTTTCTTCTCTTCTTCTCCTGTGTTGTTGCTACCACAACATGTGTCTGAGTCGAGGTAGCTGGGGTGGAAGGGGAAGAGGAGGGCGTGCTAGAGGATGGAAAAGTGAACTGCGAGAGAGGCGTCGGTGGTGACGCGATGACCAGTGCAGCAAGTGAACTCTCCTGGTGGGCGACGGTTGCCTCACGAGCGGATGTCACCTGGAGGAAAAGCTGATGCGTCCAAGGAAGAAGTTGAAGGGAGGTGGAAAAAGGCTCGAGCGCGGCGTCGCTCTACCTTGTGAAGATGTCGGCATGCTCAAGACGGACTCCGATCATGAGCATGCGAAGCGCCCACAGCAGTGTCCCTCCTACGGTCCCAAGGCGCGTGTAGATGCGTATGGCGCGCCGCCAGTAAGCGGCTGCGGGCTCGGTAAGTCCCTGACAAAGGGAGTGGAAGGCGCGGATGTGAGCCGCGCGGGTGGCGTGTGTCTCTGCAGTAAGCAAGGACAATGCCAGCTCCTAGCCCCGCCGTGGGTCAGCACCCGCGCCTGTGCTGGCCAAGGGACGAAAGTCCATGATAGTCTCGCGAGGCATGGCGTAAAGAAGTCCGGGCGTCGCTCGAGCCGCTGTCAGCACCTGAGCACGGTCCGTAACCTGGTACTGACTGTGGTAGTAGGGCCAAACTCCCTCGGAAGTGGTAGATCTGGAAAAGGGTCTCCCAACAGTCAAAGCCGTCCTCGCTGACATATCGTGGGGGCGGTGTCTCGAAGTCCTTGGGTTGCCGCTCCGTAGGGAGAGCAACCACAGGATGGGTTAGACGAGGGATGGGGAAGACATCGGGACGAGGAAAGTCGCCGATGTAGGTCTCAGGCGAAGATCGGATCGTCGGGAACGGGGAATCGGAACGCGTCTACAGCTGACAAAGACGCTCCTGAAGTACGCGAATCTCCCTCTCGGGAGTGTCATCGTCCATGCCTGGCATATCAGGGTCCTCCTCCAAAGGATGAAGAAGTGGCGGGTCCTGTCCTGCCGCTCTCCTTGGTGTAGATGTTGACTGCTGTGCAGAAGGTGTGACATCACCGACTCCCGCGGAGGTGTGCACTGGGGCCGTGGACTGACTCTGAAGAAGATCAGTGAGCGTGCAGATGGCGTCGGTCTGCTCCTGCTCTAGGCGACGTTTCTCATCCTGCTGACTCCACAGGTCCGCAATTGCCTATGAGTGTGGGCTCATGACCCCGGAGGAGGAGGAAGAAGGATCTGGCGGTCCTTTGTCTTTGTCACCGGTCGGAGCCATGTCAACGCTCAGTATGGGACCGAACGTAAAACATGCTCCGAACAAGAAACCAACAGCATTTCTCGAGGAGTTAAAACATTCAGAAAAATTGACTTTTTGACCCCACAATTGTCCGTCAGCACAGCCGTTGATGATGTCAGCATTTCTTATGCTAGTGAAAAAACGCTAGCGTTTCTTTCGCTAGCGTTTTTTACGCCAGCGTCTTTTTTTTGCAAGGTCACGCAAACTTCGCGTGGGGGTGACCTCGTCACCCCCTGCTTGTGGCTGCGCAGGGGCGGCGCAGGCCAACGCAGTGCCACACAGGCCTGCGTAGTGCTACACAGTTTTTGCATAGCAGAAACTACGCAGCAGCTGCAATGCTACTACTGCGTTGCTACAATGCTGCTACTGCGCAGCTGCTGCTTCTGCTGCTGTTGCGTCGCTACTGCTGCGCTGCATTCGTTGCAGCAGCTGCAATGCTGCTGCTGTGCTGCTGCTGCTTCTGCTGCTGCTGCTGTGTTGCTGTTGCTGCTCGCGGCTACTGATGTCGCCGCTGGTGTGAGCTGCTGCCACCGCTGCGTGCTGTCAGTGCTCGCAGCCGCCGCCGCAAGCTGTTGCTGCAAGCTGTTACTCCTTTGTTTTATTGTGTACAGGCTAGTAGCGGCTGCAGCTGCCACCCGTTGCTGCTACTGCTGCTGCTACTGATGCTGTAGGAGCTAGTAAATGCCGCAGCTCACCCGATGTGGTGGTGGGGACTGAGTGATGATATCGTTGTTGAAAAAACGGCTGTAACAAGTCCCAGGATACGGCGGCGGCGGTGACTCTCACTGCTGCTACCGGTGCTGCGTCTCTGCGGCGCAGCTCAGCGGGAGGAGTCTTGCTGCTCTGATACATGAGAAAATGCGTGGAAGTTTCCTAGTTATATTGTCGCTGACTAGGTGTCAGTGCCTGGTCAGACGGTGACGACAGTCACAAGTCGTGCACACAATGGCAAGGGTCTGGCTAGGGGACGCAAGGCAAAGTGTCAGAATTCTTCAATAGCATTTGCAGAGAGAAATGACAAATGACAGGTCCATGGCATAAGTACCTGCCACGGCGCACGGCGGGTGTCGCACGCGGCAGTACAAGGTCTGCCATAAAACCAGCCCAAAACTACTGTTTTGGCCGTAACTCAGCGTAGACAAGTCAGAACGCTACGCCGTTTGAACCTACACGTGCAGAATCTCAAGCCAGACGCTACGACTGGTCACATGCATGCATCCGGCAACAAACGGTGGACACACAATGCAAAGACATGCAAATCGGGCCCACGGCCAGTCCACCGATAATATCCTACAAGCTGCAGAAAAACTGCAGAAGGTCCCAGACATCATCCAGGACTCTGGGGCGACCGTCGATCAGCTCCGAGCAGGTAGTCCACCACCAGACGACGCCCCGGTGCCACCTGGGTCCGCATCAGGGATCTGCACGAGCATGGACACGGCCAAGTGGTCACAGTAAACTGTACAGGTCGACAGGAACGTCACAAATGACAACACCCCCATACGCGTCAGTGCACGGGAAATGTTGTCTGATGTTTCCCGGCAACATTGACCCGCCTGGTGGCGGCGTCAGATTTTTTTCCCACGGCCATTGGGCCAAGGAAAATGCCGCCGGATTTTTTCCAACAGCACTGACCCCCACGCCTGATGCGAGAGGCGAGCGGCAGGCTACGTCAGGCACCTGCTGGTAAGGATGCAGGTGGCGACGTAAAAAAGGTACAGTGACTGGCAGCAGCAACAAGTTGTAGCAGCAGCCAGCAATAGCAGCAACAAATTGCTACAGCAGTGAGCAGTGGTAGCAGCAGCCAGCACCTGCTATGCACAATAGCAGCAGCCGGTAATAGCAGCACCTCGTGGTAGCTGGTATCAGCAATAGCTCGCGAGAGCAAGCAGTAGTAGCAGCCGGCAGGAGCAGCTCGCAGCAGTAGCAATAGCAACAGTAGCGAGCAGTATCAGTAGTTGGCTATAGCAACAACAGCAAGCAGCCGCGTGTAGTAGCAGCAACAGCGAGTAGCAGGCAGTAGCAGCGAGCAGAACCAGCTACAGCAGTAGCAACAACTGCAGCTGTTTGCAGCCCGCTGCTCGCAACGAGCAATGAGCCGCAAGCAGCGAGCTCGCTATGACAGACACAGAGAGAAAAAAAGGGGAATACACAAAATCCCGCATACCATAGGTGGCCCAACATCGGTTGCAGCCACCACCAGAGCTGCTACAGTAGCCACAACAGGCGTAGTACCAAGTAGCAAGAGGAGCTGTAGCAGCAACTGTTGCTGCAACAGCAGCCGGAGTTGCAACAACAACAGCAACAACTTTAGTAGTAGTTGGAGCTACTACTGCAACAACAGCCGCAGTAGCAGCTGCAATAGCAAACTAGCAACAGTAGCAGAATCAATAGTAGTAGCAGCAACAACGGCAGTAATAGAAGTTATAGCAGCAACTACCCTAAACCTAGCACAGCAATGGCTTCAGTAAGAACCGCTGCCGACATCAGCCATCCTCAGCTCACGTCACTGCTGACATCGGCAGCAACATAAAAATACTACAAAAGCATCTCTGCAGATAACGTAGCTGCAGCTACTCACGCCAGTCATCCTAGGCTGACGTCACTTTTGACGTTACTGTTGACATCAACAGCACAACAAAAAAACACACACACAAGAAAAAAAAAAGGGGGGAACAAGGAGGGGAGACAAAACACCATGGCAGAGAAGGAAGCGGGATCCTCCTCTATTGGAGAATCCCCCTTCCTGCAACAACTGTAGTAGTTACAACAGTTGCAGCAGAAGTTGCTGCAGTTGCAACAACAGCAGCAGCAACAACAACAACAATGGCAGTAACGGCGATAGCAGCAGCAACAATAGTAACAACCGTAATAGCAATTGTAGCAACATCAGCAGCAACAACAGTAGCAACAGCAATAGTAGGAGCCATAACAGCAGCGGTTTTAGTAGCAGCATTAGCAGCAGCATCACCAACATCCCATAGGCTCTACCGTAGGTCATACTGGCACGACAGATCCACTTGCCGCTTTGTGCCAGCAACTAGGGGCATTGTGGCTACCGCCACCGTTGCTGCAACAGCACCTGTAGCAAAATCATCAGTAGCCGCCGTCGTAGTAGTAGCAGTAGTCGCTGCAGCAGCAATAGCAACATCTGCAAGTACCTTTTGTTCCACCTTGGCACGCGAGTCCTGCGGTCTCCTACACCTGACGCAACAACACACCCAGTGCCAACTACAGATGGTGACATCAGTCGTAGGCCCCACTCTGGGTGCCAGCCGCACGACAAAGGACTTTGAAAGCATGTCGCCGCCACTTCAGTCTGGCGAGCAGTTCGGGAGCTGGAAGCTCAGCTTCCGGATCTGGGCATAAGGCGAGAACTTGTGGCCCTACTTTGTCCTTCCCTTCGACTCCACCCAGGCCGACAAGGTGTATGACGCTGGTCGCGCTGTGCGTGTCCTCATCCCTGTAGCCCCTCCAGCTGCACGTCTCACCCTCGAGCCCTTCCTTGGCGACCTCACCACTGGCGCTCTCCCTGATCTCGTAGCAGCGTGGCACGTACTCACGCGCCCTCATCGCCTTTCCAGTGACGCCGAGACCAGCCGCCTAATCAGGGAGTTCAACTCCCTCCGCATGGGGGAGACTGAGACAGTCATGTCCCAATGGCAGCACACAGAGGATATCCTGCGTCACCTTGGAGATGACTCGCCATCCCCTCTCTCCGCGCTCCTGATCATCAAGCACGGCGCCACCGACCCCTTCTCCGACGTCTCCGTCCATATTCCCAGGAAGTCCTCACTGTGATGGCTGCCCAGGATACCCTCATACCCTGGGCATACAAGCTCCTCCTTTGCATCGAAGAGGCTCATGAGGAGTGTCACATCCATCGCACAGAGTCCCTCGCCTCTCCTATCGTCGCCTCCGTGGTCGTCGCCGCCCCAGCAGCAGCTGCGTCTTTCGGTGCCACCGCGTCAGGCAAGAAGAGGCGTAGGGAGAAGAAGGACAAGGGCCATAAGCAACAGTCTAGCGGATTCGGCGGTGCCAGCCTCGTTTGCCATAAGTGTGGTCAATCAAGATACGGGGTACACGTGTCCTTTCCCAACTGACGAGGCTTGCGTCATCGCGACCATGCGTCGCCAACGCGAGCATCGCCTTGCCACCACTGTCGTGACCGTTGCTGCTCCTACTACACCTTCGCCGCTCACGACAGCTCTACCATAGTATCTTCCGTAACTGTCCACGTCCGTTCCTCTGTTATGGGCATCCCTAGTAGGATCTCCCTCTTCCTTCCTTGACTCTAGCACCATTACATCCCAGTCGGCCTACACTGTCGCATCCTCCACCTGCAGGCGTCAGCTGGAGCAGTTCATCGTACTTTAGCTCGGCCTTCCTCGCCCTCCTCTCCAAGGAAGTGTGAGTTGCATAGTCGCTAGTACCTCCCCACCTTGCATGACAGAGTCTGTGCTACGGTTGTGTCCTGTCTCTTCGTCCACACCATCCTCTGCCGTGCCTCTTCGTGATGACACTGCTTGGCTGGATGACTGGCAATCCCGGTTTGCACCTCCGTCCACCGCGTCAGCCTCGCTCGCCCATTTCCATGTGACTATCAGTGACCTGGCCACACCAGTCCAGGATCTGTCAGAGACCTCGAACATCGACTCCAGGGCCACCCATCACATAACGACCTCGCGTGAGGCCTTCAGTGTCCTTGGTCCTGTCACCGATGTCACCGGGGTTCGAACGGGTTCTAGTCAGGTGTTCCCCGTTCGTGGTGTCGGCGTCATTCGTCTCCGTGGTCCTGTTGCTGATGCCTTCGTGAGTGATGTCCTCTTCGTCCCTGGCCTTGAGCTCAGCCTCCTGTCTGTCACCGCTCTTGATTGCATGAGCATGGAAGTTCTGCATTTGCGTGGTGACGGCACTGTGTCGTTCCGTCCGTTAGGACGTGTCGTTTTGCATGCCACCCCCTGTGGCAACTTGTGGTACGTACCGCACCTATCTGCTTCTACCTCTATTCCCTCCTCATCGGCCGAGACTGGCCACGTGTTTGTTACTAGTACACTTTTTCCACAGTACACGCATCTCCTACATCGCCGTCTTTGTCACGTCCACTCTGCCGCTGTTGTCAGCATGCTTTGCACGCAGCCAGCCACGGGCCTTGACCCAACCTCCTTTCCTCAGCCGTGTCCCATCGAGTGCATTGATTGTGCTCAAGGGAAGATGCACTGTTCAACCTATCCCCTCTCTGCCTCTCGAGCGACCTTCCCACTCGACTTGGTCCACTCTGGTGTCATGGGTCCCCTCCCGACAGAGTCCGTCGGTGAGCACGGTCGTTACGTCTTGACACTTACGGATGACTACCCTCGCTATCGCTGGGTCTTCTGCCTTCGACAGAAGAGCAACGTCGCTCCCACAAATCGGGACTAGCTTGTTTGTGCTAAACGCAAGTGTGGTTTCCCCCTCCGCCGCTTCTATTCCGATCATTGGGGTGAGTTTATCAGGAAGACCACACTCTTCCTCGCCTCCCGTGGTGTCCATCACGAGACGTCGGTGCCTTACACGACTACCCTAGAATGGCGTCTCTGAGTGCTGGAAGCAAGCTTTGAGCGCCGCACCATGGCCGACGTCGTCAGCACCATGCGGATCGAATCCGACATCTCTGACAGCTTCTACTTCGGGGCCATGACCAACATGACGTGGGTCTGGAACCGGATTCCCCACACACCCATTCCCCGTCAGTCCACACCATACCAGCACTGGTGTGGAGAGCAAGCCGACCTGCATCAGGCCCGGATTTGGGGCTACCTTGCCATCGTGTGGTCGCCTGTCCCACACCTGGGTAGCAAGCTCGAGCCTCGTGGCCGTCCTTGCACCTTCCTTGGCGTCTTGCGTAAGTGGAAGGCATGGTGTTTTTGGGATCCCACCCAGCACTGCATCGTCGCGCCACGGGATGCCCTCTTCTTTGAGGAACTGATTTTTCTGACCTCATTCGCTCCGGCTTGTCGATGATCCTCCCGTCGCGTGGGGGAGTGGTGGGTCCATCCTCCATCCAGCCGCGTCCGGGCATTCTATCGTCTGCGCCCGCGGGTCCGTCTGCGCCTGTTGCCCCATCTGTGTCCGACAGCCCCTCAGAGCAAGCTGTCCCTTTCGTGTCCACCAGCCCATCAGGGGCGGCTGCCCCATCAGTGTCCGACAGCCCCTCAGAGCAAGCTTCCCTGTCTGTGTCCGCCAGCCCCTCAGGGCCGGTTGTCCCATCTGTGTCTGATAGCCCTTCAGAGCAGGCTGTCGCGTCCGTGTCCGCCAGCCCCTCAGGGTTGACTGCCCTATCTGTGTCCGACAGCCCCTCAGAGCAAGCTACCCCGTCAGTGTCTGCCAGCCCCTCAGGGTCGGCAGCACCATCTGTGTCCGGCAGCCCCTCAGAGTACGTTGCCCCGTCCATGTCCGCTAGCCCCTCAGTGCCGGCTGCCCCATCCGTATCGGCGCGTTACACACGTGGTCCGGTCGGGAGCCTTAGACCTAGGCCTACAGTGAGCACTCAGGCCGCCTCCTCACGTCCTCTCGCGCTACGACCCCCTGTCATCCCACGAGGCTCCTCACCTCATGTCAGACCCACTTCCACAGCCATGAGTGGGGACCCCAGCACCAAGGCACTTGGCTTGGCCACACTGTCAGTCATCACTGACCTACATCAAGGGTCAGCTTTGGGCTATGCCTTGTGCCATGAGGAGCACCGGTATGCCATTGCAACCATGCTCACACGGATGCCACCAGGGGCACGAGACGTACACGCCCTCACTATCCGCTCCACGAGGCGGCAAGAGGATCCAACCAACCTACGTGAAGCTCGGGCGTCTTTCGTGGCCGCTCACTGAAAGGCTGCATGCACTGACGAGCTTGTCGCCATTCGGCAACATCATGTCTATGAGCTCGTCGACCTCCCCCCAAGCCATAAGGCCATCGGCGCCAAGTGGGTTCTCCGGCGAAAGTGGACGCCAGATGGGACCCTGGACAAGTACAAGGCCCGTGTCATAGCCAAGGGGTTTCCTCAGGTCCCTGGGATTGACTATGACCAGATTTTTGCCCCGATCGGTTGGTTCTCCACCAGCCATGCGTTGTTCAGCCTGGTTGCCCAACACGGGTGGGGGTTGCATCAGATGCATCTGAGCAACACCTTTCTCCATGGTTCACTGGAGGAAGGGGAGCTCTACATGGTGTAGCCTCCAGGCTTTGACGATGGCTCTAGCAAGGTATGGAAGCTGCGAAAGGCCCTCTATGGCTTGAAGCAGTCACTGTGCTCCTAGAACCAAGAGATCAATCGTACGCTTCTTAGCGACAGCCTCCTTCGCGGCTCTGCTAACCCCATGTTGTTCATCAGTCCGTGAGGTCAGACCCTCGTCGATGTCCTGGTCTATGTCGACGACCTGCTCATCGCATCGCCGGATGCAGCTACCATCCAGCGGGTGAAGGACCTGTTGCATGCTGCCCACCAGATGAAGGACCTCGGGCCAGCACAAGTCTTTCTGGGCATGGAGCTTGAGCATGATCGCTCCATGGATATCCTGCATGTTCATCAGCCCGCCTACCTCCAGACCTTGTCCGGCCGCTTCGCTGAGGACCTGCCCCTTGTGTACAGAGTGTCCTCACCCATGTCGTCCAATGATCAGGCGATGCTCAAGAGCTCTGATCCAGCCATGGTGGGGGAGCGAGTAGACGTGACCACGTATCTGCGCGTCATCGGGTGACTAATGTTCCTGGTGACGACGATACGTCCAGGCATTGCATTCGCCGTCAACCTCCTCGCACAGGTCTCTCAGGGGTCGTGTCACCTCCACTTTGAGGCTGTGGTCTGAGTACTATGCTACGTCATTTCTATCCCACGGCGAGGCCTCATGTTCCGTCAACAGCCGTCCATTATGGCAACGGGATTCACCGACAGTGAACGGGCCGGCAGCCTGGACGGTAAGAGTTGTACCAACTGGATCTTCCTTGTTGGCGGAATTGTTGTATCCTGGCACAACGGCAAGCAAGGCTTCATTGCGCATAACACTACTAAGGCTGAGTATGTGGCCCTTGGTTCTGGCGCTTGTGAGAGTGTGTGGCTGCATTGCCTGTTGTCCGAGTTGCGCCAGTCAGTCCCGTCCATCACGTTGCATTGTCATAATGAAAAGTGTCATGGCCATTGCTGACAATGACGGTGTGCACCAAACGTGCACAAAGCACATCAATATCGAATATCACTATGTGCATTCCTTGTTGCATGACAGTAGCATCAGCATTGTGTGGGTTGAGACAACACGATAGTTGGCTGATTTTTTTAACAAGGCACTGAAGTGTGAATCATTTAAGAAGGTTGTGAGTGCAATCATTGTGCATCCGTGAGGTTCTCTCTCCCTGTCCACTTGGTCTCCGTGTTCTCTGCCTGTCCATGTGCAACGTGCCTGTGAGTCATGGGGGAGTGTTGGTTTTGGTCTCACGTCTCTCACTTGTACTCTATTGTGTCCTCCCGGTTTGTAAACATTGGTGTGCAGATGACTGACGGCGAGACGCAATGCTGATGGACTGTCATCCAGTGGAGCTAATGCATGCTGAGGTCTACACGCAGTATGCTAGAGCCTCCTCCCTCCATCGTGCTCAGCTCCATCAGCAGACCTCCTCGGTAGTCGTGCCACCGGCAGGCACTGTCACTGCATATGCTGCCTGCACTAGTACCTCGATGTGTTTGACTACACTGTTGCGTTCGCAGCACTATGTCATGCCTAGGGTCCAAGTTCCATGATTTTCTGGTACTGTTGGCACTGGGGACTAGCGTAGATGATGTCTAGGTTTAGGCAGCCATAACTCCTCACTCCTATTTTACTAGCCGATTCTGACTGCACGACTGCGTTTGCAATGTGCGTATTATGGTATGGTCCAGTTTTCAGGCAAAACGGATGACGCCCGGATTTGGGCTGCCGGCCGTCTGACCGGGCTCACCGTGAAAACCTGCATGCCAGAAAATAGGTATATTTTCTGATTGGCTCAATAACTGAGAAACAAGCTCTACAGAGCTGGGGAGAGCTAGAATTTGGAGGGGTCTCCCATTGTTGCTCATTCTTGTTTCTTAATCAGTCATTTCCAGTTTTCAGCTGCTTTCTGGCGCTAACACTGTCGCGCGCATCTCTGAGTAACAAACCCAGAGCACGCAGACTTAGACTCTAGAGCAGACAACTAAGGGGGCAGCTGATTAAGAAATGAGCGTGGAAGCCCGCACGCTACATCAGCAACTCAAGTGCCTAAACCTACGCTTTAGATTAGTTTTCAGCTAAGTGTGTCGAGCACATGTATACAATGCCGTGAATGAGGATGGGGTATAAGCCAGGTCATTGGTATTTGAGCTGGACGACGCGTGCAAAGTCTCGCTGTCAGTGGTCGATGCGAGAAGCTTCACAAAAAAATTGGGGGCTTCGAGAATATCTCGACACTTCTTTATAAAAGTCAAGCGTCGTTGAGAAGTCCGCCGAAGGATATTAAAACATCAAAATGGTTTGCGACACTTCTTTCCTCCATTCTACAAAGAAGTCGAATCAGTTGGAAACTTCTGAAACGGGATACTGGAGGTAAGTGGAGTCTGTTAAAATTCCCTCGGCCGAATGGCCAAAAAATCTTGAAGTCGTCGCGCGGTGGGCCATGAATATATAAACAAAAATTCCCACATGGGAGTTTTGCGGGCTTCAGTACATCAAGGATGTAACACTTCCCCCCTTTTAGCCGCAACATTCCGGCGCACTTGCAAACGTAGGCCGGTGACGGCGTAAGTAGCCTTCGATCAAGTGACTGACGTCGCAGAGTTTATCATAGGGCTCCTAACTTTTGTACGCGACGTCCTAGCCATGCCATTTGACCAGATACTCGGCCGTTTCTTCCATAGCGAAGATGGTCAAGGATGTTTTCAATAGTGTAATCCACATCCCCGTCCACTTGGACAGAAGGTGGAGGTGCAACGTCTTGGCCGGGGAACTCTCGGCTGGAGAAGTCCATAATGGGGTCCCAGTAGTGCTTGAGCTTGCTCATGTGGATCACAAGGTGGAACACCATGCTTTCAGGGAGACGAAGTCAAGCGGAGACTGAAATCAAACGGTCCGAACCAGTGGGGTTTGAGTTTCGTGAAGTTCAGTCCTCAAAATTTGATGTTTGCTGAGTTGAGGAGGACACGATCTCCAGCATTGAATATGTCATCGTTGCGATGTTGGTTGGCTGCCCACATCATAGCTGCTTGTGTCTTTGTGAGGGTCTGCCGTATTTCCTCTGAGATACTTGTAAAATCCTTGCGGTGAATATCAACCACGGGAATGTTACACTGAATCTGCAATCTAGTTGGTATTGCGGGAATTTTCCGCACACCTTGGAAGGTATTTTACCCGTTGCTGTAGAAGTGGCGGAGCTGTATGGTTGGTTTGTTCGGTTTGCCCGTCGGTCTGAGGATGGGATGTCGTTGATGGCTGGATCCAACTTCCATAGCGTATCATCCATTCTCGCCAAAAAAGTTTTGTGAAGCGGTTGTCTCTATCGCTGATGATGGTACGTGGCACTCCATGCAGCCATACGATCTCATTTAGAAACAAGAGGCTGTTTCTAGTGGGGTGATGGTGGTCGTTGTAGGGATGACATGTGGCATTTTAGAAAACCTGTCCACCACGATGAGGATGTCATCATACCCCTCAGGAGTGACAGGCAATCTCCTCACGAAGTCCATGCTAATATCGACCTACGGTTTTGTCAGAACAGGTAGGGGTTGGAGTAGACCAGGTGATCACGTGCGACGAGAATTTTGTCTCTGAGAGATGTTCATGATTTGCAGATGGCCGCCACATCGGTCTGCATCTAGTCCCACCAGTAGTATATTGTCAGCTTCTTGAGCATCTCGTCCTCGTCAAAGTGCCCATGTGGACCGTTGTCGTGGCACTCCTCCAATAGCATTCGCTGTAGCTCCTTGTCTAGAGGAACGACGATCTGGTGAGTGAATCGTCGTCGCTAGTAGGGATCGTCAAACAAATGACTTGGTTTTGTCGTACCTGCCAAACTCCTCGTATCCCCCGTAAACAGCCTCGCGAGGTACAGGTTTCATTTGATGAGGAACGTGTTGATCTCAGCCATTAGATCTGGTAGTTGACTTAGATCATCCGCTGGATGTGTATTTCCATGTTGGTATTCAATGTCCTAGTCGAATTTGGACTTGAGGAACTCCATCCATCGAGTTTACCGACGAATTAGATTTAGCTGAGACTTAAGATATGTCAGGGCGTGATGGTCAGTGCGGACGATGCATCGTTGGCATTCCAGGTAGCATCGCCAAGTCTTGAATGTGTGCCAACTGCAAGCATCTCCTTCTCGTGTACTACATAGTCCCATGTAATTTTCTTGACATATATGTGACCAGTTGTTCTCCACCACTGTTGTCTTAGAGGAGAGCATCTCCAATGACTCGATTGGATGCATCAGTTGCCATGATATAATCCACTGTTGGATCTGTCAATCGTAAGGCTGGCACTGAGGTTAGAGCATTTCTCAAAGAGTTTAACGCTTCTTCTTTGCTGTGCACTCAAATCCACTCGTTTGTTTTCCAGGTGAGATTGGAGAGAGGTGCAGACACCCAGGCATAGTCTTTTAGGAATCGACAGTAGTAGTTGAAGAAGCCAAAAAACCTGTATGTCCCAAACATTCGTAGGCGTCAGCCAATTAGCGACTGCCTCCACCTTTTTTGAGTCCATGGTGATCCGTCCGCCGCCAATGATGTGGCCCAAAAACTCGATCGAATGGGAGCCGAAGTCACACGCCAAGATTTTTCTGAAAACCCTTCCAATTTGTAAAACCTTGCGAATTTTTCACGGATTTTCACTATGCTCCTCTGCGGATTGGTTGTACACCAGGATGTCGTAGAGATATACCACAATGAAGTCGTCAAGGAAAGGACGGAAAGATTTGTTCATCACCGCCATCAATGCTGCAAGGGTGTTTGTGATTCCAAACGCAACCGTGAACTTGAAGTGCCCGCATCTAGTAAGGAATATTGTCTTCTCGATGTCCTTATCAGATACGCGGATCTGATGATAGCCGATGCGGTGGTCAATTTTGCTAAAAATTTGGGCCTCACTGAATTGGTCAAAAATTTCATCTCATCACCAAAGGAAGAAGCTGTTACTGATGGTGATGTCTTTCAACGCTTGGTAGTCCATGCACATCTGTATTTCTCCTCATTTCTTTTCACAAAAAGTACTGGTGATGCATAGGGTGACATGGAGGATGCAACGTTACTTCTTGATCTAACGGGACAAGAATGAGTGATCACTCATTCTTGAGTGATCACTCTCGTCGGTCAGGATGCAACGTTGCATCACCACGTTAGATGAGTGATCACTCTCGTCCCGTTGCTTCTTGAGTTTGGTCAGCTCGTGATCACTCATATAACAGGTCCCCTTCACCTCGGTCTGTTGGCCGACTTCTGGTCTATCTAATGGTCAATATTGCATCGCGATAACAATTCTCGGGGTAGTTTGTCGAGAAAAACCCCTTCAAACTCCTCCATGAGCTCCGCAAACTCCTTCAGTACAGTTGTGAACTTTTCCGGTATCGATGCCGTTGGTGTTACTTCGGCAGCTGCGATTTCTTCCGCCTCCCCTACTTCCAAGTGAGCTAGCCATGCTTGAGCACTACGTTTCGGGTACCCCTTGGCCATGTCCAAAGAAATCGGTTGGCGTTTTTTGGCTGTCGCAACTTCCTTTGCTGCTTCCACATTTGCTCCTTCCCGTAACGGTCACTGCATCGTGGATCACTCGACCCAACGCAAGTGTTGCTTTATGCCATTGATGGTGACGTACACAACTCTGCTGCTCCAATGGACATGCGAATCATTCCGGTATAGGAAATCTCGTCCAAGGATGATTTTGTGGTCACTCATTGGGCAAGCCCTCAAGATCGTTACGTCGTGTAGAACTCTGATTTGCATCCGAAGTGGTTCACGAATTCGACAGATCTGCAGTCATGCGTCAATGGCTTTTCTTTGACAAACTTCCAGGCCGGTCTATAAACCCAGCTTCTGAACCGTTTCCTTGCTGACGTTACTATGAGAAGCTCCTCCATCCAGTCGTAACAGTACCATTATGCGGAACCCTCATTCGCGGTGATATGAGCCACTCAGATGGGCGATTGGTCGGTGCAATTATTTCCGGCCGGACAGGAGATTCGCCGTGTACTCCTGTCCTCTACCGTGTGACATACGGTACAGACTCCTCACTCCTTTGTTGCAACTTCCCCATATTTTTATCTTGTTGTTGCCACTTTCAGCGGTCGTGCGTGATATATCCCAGATTTTTACAAGTTCAACTGAGCCATTGATCGCACTGGTCGATGGCGTCGATCTCGATCGGAGATGAGGTTTCTGCTGACCGCGACATTCCACCGCCACGATAAGGATTGTGGCTTTGGGATCGCCAGCCGTTGGATTCCTGCATCCGAGCATTATAGTTGGCACTGTCGATGTGGTCGGCTACTGCAATCATTCACGAAAGGTCGTCTTGGTTGCCAAAAATTACAATTGCTTGCCAAATATCTCGTTTTAGGCTATTTTTGTTGTAGAAACTGAGTTTGTCAGTGGCGATGTCACTCCCAGTGATGATTTTGCACAAAAGCCGAGTATATTCTGCCATGCTAGACTGCTGACATAGACATTTTAGTCTGTACCGTATGTCAGACTTTTCGTTCAGCTTCCCAAAGCGAGTGAGGGTAGCACGTGCAAAGTCGCTCCACGTTTCTGGTAGCATGAGGGGGTCGTCCCACGTTGGAATGGTCTGCTCAAGAGGTAGTATGCATGCGGTCGACGATGTGAGAGTGGTCGCAAGAGTCGTTGATGCAGCTCTGTCCATGTCCTACTGTCGTTGGATGGCCTTTAGATCGTACAACCAACTCAAAGCCGTGTCATGCAAAGGGGAGGCCGTGAGGTCAATTTCCTTCTTGTCGTTGTTGACCTCAGTAGCGGTGAGTTACACCTCCAAACTCGTTACTACATACCGACCATCGGTCCCTTGGAGTTCGCGGAATCAAACGACTCAGGGAGTGTCAGTCGAGTTTGGAATTCACTCTAGATTTGCAAATTTCTTTTGGTGAGCACTGCTTCGTGCGCACGAGAAACTCAAAGCTCTTCCATCATCGTGTTGAGCTGTTGGAACAGATGGTATTGAGGCTCTTGAGTCTCGACAATTTCTGGTACATGCCTTTGTTGATTCACACTTTTCGGTCGGTACCTCCCAACGGGCTGCGGCGAGGTGAAGGATTTACTGAGCCGAGAGTTCCGGTACCGGATCGGCCGTTGGGTTCGTCGGTGCTGCACCATTAACCGTGAAAGTTGTCGCTGCCTCTTGGTTTTCTTGGAGAGTGCCGTTGTTTGCGTGTTGCGAATCCGCCATCGCCGGAGTACTAGGCGGGGACTGTTGTTCGTCACTGGGTGCGCTCGCTCTGTTCACCGTTGTCGTTGCGAGGTCTACAATCTTCTGATTGGTGGAGATGCGCCAAAGACTCGTACAAGGTTGTCATCAGGTAGTTAACGTGTCACTTGCCCCTCCAGCACCGCACCACTCTGAGACAAAGTGTTATGCTGAACGGGACGTAGGTGGTTCAAAAAGATGAGGTGCAGGACAAAAAAATGGTTGGGGTTTTGGGACAAATGGATAGTCTGTATTAAGCAGTAAGTGTACTTCAATGACAAATTTTGAGTATGTCGGGCACATATATACAATGCTAAGAATGAGGATGAGGCATAAGTCGGGTCATCGCCGTTCAAGTTGAGCGACGCGTGCAAGGTCACGTAGTGATTGGTGGATTCGAGAAGCCCCACCAAAAAGTTGGGGGACTTTGATAATATCTCAACGCTTCTTTAGAAAATTTGAGCATTGTCATGAAATGGACAGAAACATATCAAAATGTCGATATGGTTTGCGACACTTTTGTCGACCATTGTGGAAACTGGTCGAAGTTGTCGGAAAATTCTGGAACGAGACACCGAAGGTTGGGGCAACTGGCCAAAATGCCCGCGGCCGAACGGCGGAAAAATCTTGAAGTCATTGTGCGGTGGGCCATGAATGTAAGGAAAGAAATGCCCACTTGGGGGTTTTAGGAACTCGTGTACGTCAGTGACGTGGCAGATGTGATGTATGAGGGTGTTTAAGTGGTATGGTGTACACTGAAAATCCTCACTTCTACAAGGGAGTTAGCACATCGTAAACTACATAAAAACAGGATGCATCATTCAATTAGGGCCTCGCAATGGAGCAGTGATCCCATGAGGGTGTTGTGATGCATGTCGACCCCGTTTGTTCGTACAACTTACTCTGACATTTCAACCTTGTCTATGCTCGTACAGATCCCTGATACGGACCCAGCCTGCTCTGTACTACCATTCTGTGGTGGCTCCACCCACCAGTAGTTGTCACAAAGTTGATGCGGCATCTCGGATGCATCTTAGAGCACTCTACGGCTTTTCCATATTCTCTAGAGTTTTCTTGATGTACTTGTCATAATGTGATTTGTTCATATCTTTTTGTACATCTTGATTTGACCATTCTCTTGTGTCCATGCTCGTGCACTTTCTTCATGCAAAACCCAGCTGACGTTGGAGCATAGACGGGTTGTGGCTCTACCCACCAGCAACTTCCAGACAGTTGTCACGGCATCGCATGGAGTTGCAAGGGTACTTTGGAATGTGTCTCCAATGGTTTGTGTTTTCTCGGTGAACTCGCTCTTCAGCCCGATGTTTTGCATTGTGTGTCCACCGGTCGATGCCGGACTTGTGCATGTACCAGTTGTAATGTTCAGCTAGAGATTCTTCATCTCTAAATTCACACGCTGTTACGTTTGAATGCTCGTGCACAAAGTTATGGCCCAGAAAGTGGTTTTTGGTCGGTTTTACGACAGACTGACACCACTACGTGCATCACACGTCGCACGGCATTCAAGTAATTTTGCCATGTGCTTGTCACTTGTCATCTCTCTTTTCATTCTAAGTTATTGGAGCTTATGAGGAATTACGCGTCTTACTAGCCTGATCCTTTTTGTTTCTTCAACCTTATTGACTAATGCGTCAAGTGACTGGACAGTGTCGCCACATTAGTAGCAGAAATTCTAGGACGCTTTCTAGTAGCACCTCATGACATCATATCAATGAGACTTTATTCATTCAGATGCATCTTAGAGACGCAGTACCAGCAATCGCAGTGAGAGTCATCCCAGAAGTCGTATCCTAGGACATGTCGCAGTACACATCGGCAGCAAAGAAGTCATCCCGACATCACCAACAGAAACGTCATAACGTGACCACTAGAGTTCCTGACAATACCAACATCGGTGCCATAAGTTACCGCCACGTTGTAAGAGTCATAACAACACCGATTCGAATGGTAGCGGCAGCACCGAATGGTATCATTAGTTTGCGTGATTACCACCTGTGACAAAAAGAGGGAGAACCAGTTCGCACCAGTACCTCGTGGTAGTGGCTATATAAGTAGTGGCAGTAACAGCGCACAACGGTGATAAATGCAAGCCAAAAAAAACAACGGTAGGATCCGCAAGCAGCAACAGTAGCATAGTGGCAACAGCAGCATTGCAACTACCACAATGCCAGTAGTATAAGCAACAGTAGCATGCCTCTGCCAAGAACATCAGCCAGAGTAGCCTAGGAAAAACAGCGGTGCCTACACCGATTCCGCGGTAGAAGTAGTCGCGGTTGCTGCCTCGCCCAACACAAATGCTACATTGAACTGCTTCGTAACACCACTACTACGCTACTGCATAATGCCTACACAGCAGCTACGCAGTACCTGTGCAACCGCGAGCAGGGAGTGACAATGTCAATCCTCCTCCTTTGTCATGCAAAGTTTTACGTGAGGAAGAAAAAAATGGCTGGTGTAACATATGCAAGCGTAAAGCCACTAGCAAAAAATTCTTGTATGTGAAAAACGATGCTGACATCATCATCAGCGATGCCGATGTCAGCCAAACTTTGGCTCCAAACATCATTTTCAATTCTTAAGGATATGTTATTGGTTTCTTGTTTGGACCATTTTGACGTTCGGATCCATACTAAGGCACACCAATGGCACCGGTTTGTGAAAAAGGCAAGGGTCAGATCCCTCCTCTTCCTCCTCCTTGGACGTCATGAGTCCTCGCTTGTTGTTACTTGCAATCAAGGAGCTATTAGAAGAAAGGTGAGATGTGTCGCCAATAGCAGTGTTAGACCGACGTGTTGTTGGAGATCGCAAAGTTACTGAGGGGGCGTTCAGGGGCCTCGTAACAGACACCTTGAGGACCGACTGGAGGTGCACCAACCGTTCAGCATTCTTCGTCCTAAATACCACCTCTACCTCTGCAACCCCCGTCACAGGTTGATACCTGGAATGAGGAGGAGATAGAGGTTGTGAGGACAAGATGTGAGCTATGCAATGTATCACAATCTCTCACCCTGCCATACTCTGGGCATCAGGATCAGCCACGTCATTCACCATACTTTCGGTGGCGTTTCCCTCACCAATCCACTCTACATGTTTACCTCTTCCATCGTCTCCCGAGCTTGAGGTTGCCCTTCCCACAGAGCAATGACCAAAGGACTTCACGATATCTCCACCTCACTACAATAGCGACAAGGGCTTTGACTACTGGAAGACGATGTTTCAGATGTGAGCCGAAGTTGAGGGTGTCAGGTCCCAGTACCACAGTGAGTACGAGACCCATGGTGCTCACCAGTTCCAGACAGTAGCAAGAGGGATGTGCGGCCTGCTACGTGCCATTTCACAGAAGACTATGGTTGACTTTTTTCCCTATGTTGATGAGGCCAGGACTGGAACGAGAGCGAACCCGCCCAAGGGTTCGGAGTTGGACCTGATGTTGCTGACTATGTGAGTTCCACTCCCTCTGCCAAGGTCCCACAATGATTGCAACAGACTGTTAGAAGTGTGCCATGTACACTTGCACACACGTTGGGTCATGTGGGAGGACGTAGCTCTAGGAAGTAGATTTCTTCATAATGGAGGCGCACTTGGACTACGTGAAGATCTTTACAGACTTCAACCGTGTGGTTTTCCATGAGTTTCTATAGTCATTGGAGCTGTCTCCTTGGGATCATCACTACTTTCTCTAGGCGACATGGGCTCATGAGGCTGTTTTCACCCATTTGTAGAGCCCACTTGTTGTAGCAATCACTGTGACCCCTCCTATGCCTCCATCCCAGTTTACTAGTCCCACCTCCAACACTTGCTCCTCCTTCTCCTCTACCCAAAGCGGCCAGACTCAACACGTTGTAGTGGCCACAGAGGGGAAGAACGGGAAAAATACACGCGGTAAGGAACATCAATAGCAGTAACCGACAAGAAGTGGTTGTGGACATTCTATCCACTGTTTCAACCATAAATATGGTCACTCTACTATGGAGTACAAGAAACTCCTTGATTGGCCTTGGATCATGTGCTTCTTCCAGGCAGTGTATGCACCGCGGATGTCCTCTGGTGACAAACATGCGGGTCGTGCTGCGACCATGATGATAGCAATTGTCGCTACTTCACCAGGCTGTGGCAGTAAATTGGGCCCTCCAGATCATACAATCAAGAAGCTTCATCAATTGCTAGATCTTTGCACTCATGGAGGTGCAAGTGTGTTGTCATATTCGGGTGGTCCCTAGACAGTGTGTCATACTATGTCTATTGCGCATGATGATGCTTGTGGAGGAGCTCAGTTGGCTTGTGATGGGGATGGACTTGACACTACCGACTGGCTTGACGTGTCATAGGTTTGTGCTTTTTGTTGTTGTCTCGAGTCCTCTAGTGATTTTCGAACAGGGGCAGATTGCTTCGTGGCATGTTGTCTTGTATCGATGACAAGTTTTGAACCGAGTGGCACCTGCATCATTAACTCTGGTGCCATCCATCATGTCGTTTTTTGCCATAGTGATTTTATCATACTTGGTCCTGTTGCGTCCCCTCGGTCCGTTCACACAGGGTCTAGTCAGTCATTGCCTGTCCAAGGAGTTGGAGTCGTGTGATTTAATGCTCCATCTCGCCCCTTGTATATTTCCGATATGCTCTTTTCCCCTGTACGTGAGGTCAGCATGCTCTCCGTTTGTGCATGCACCTAGATAGATCTCACTGCCACTCGTCTAACTGTGCCATAGTGCCTACTCTTGACACATGTACTATTCTTCTTCCTACCTCTCTTGTTGATGAATTGTATCATGTGACTCATTTTACTCCCTATGCTTCTTCTCCCTCTCCCTCTTCTATGCATGTGTTCGTCACAAGTGTTCTCTTCCATGAGCACCAATGGTTGATACATCGCCACCTCTGCCATTTGACCTCAAACACAATGTCTAAGCTCATTCAAAACCAGCCAGCCCTCATTCTTCTTGTTGCTTCCTTCAAGAAGTTGTACAAGTAGTCCTTTTTTATGTCAAAGGTATGATACATTGTTGCTCTTACCCTGACACCACTTCCCAGGCATTGTGTTTGCTAGAGTTGTTCCACTCAGACATCCTCGGTCCCCACCTAGTCAAGCTCCTCTTAGATCAGGGTCGATATGTTCTCACCCTGACTGATGAATTTACCTATGTACAATGGGTCTACAGCCTCTATCATTACAGTCTTTTTGTGATTGGTGATGTCTAAGTACTAGTCTTGTCACATCCTTCACACATTCCACTCGGATTGTGGTGGCGAGTTCTTAGGCAAGATGCACGCAGTCTTTTCAAAGTATGGTGTTTATCGCCAACTCTTTGGCGCTGTAATACCATAGAAAAACAATGTGCCTAAGCATTAGAGCCGTACAATGGAGGATGCGGTCCGAGCCATATGGTCTCAGTGCGGTCTTCCAAATTCCATCACAATTTAAGGGTGTTCCTACATGACGCCGGTCTGGAACCCCTTGTCCCATTGTACTCTTCCAGAACATGTCACGCCATACGATTTGTGGTTTGACCTTCATTTTGATCTCCATCTTGCTCGCGTTTGGGATCGCCTACGTCTGGTATACTAAGGGCCTATAAGGGTCTAAGGTCTCACCTAAAGATTGCATGTGTACCTTCCTTGGCATCTTCCTACGGTCAAAAGTGTGGCGCTTTTGGGACCTCACTCCCTATTGCATTGACGAGTTTTGAGATGCTCTCCTCTTGGAAGCTCTTATCTACCTTGACCTGTCCATCATTCTATCGCAAGCCGCTAACATTGTTTCCACATGTGTGGCTTCCCGACAGATGGCGGAGTCTAGACTTATAATTCGGTCTGATCGGGCCTCCTCACCCATGATCTGGTCTCTGGCTGTTGAAGATTTGACCATCTTAGCTGTCGATCGAGTAGCCTCATCGGCTCTCTCTGCCACACCTGATCTCATTCTAGTGCCACTCTCCCCTAACACACTTGATTGCATGATAGAGTCAGTCCCCTCAGGTACAGCTGATCCTATGCCTGCGTCAATTCCCTCAGGCACACCTGATCAAGTGCCAGCATCACTTTCCTCTAGCACACATGATCCCGTACCATTGACACTGTTTCCAGTCACAGCTAGTCATGTGCCTGTACCTACTTCCCTTGCGTGCAAGCCAACACCTAACCAAGTTTCCTTTACATCATTTTCCCTTCCTTGTAAGTCCACAGCCCCTGCGACTGTGGCATAGAAGCCCACTGGACTAGCCCGAGGTGAGCACCTTAGCATTTGGGTACTCTCGCAAGCATGGTAGTTGTCCCCAGCCGCTGCTCTCAAGGACTCAGCCAACGGCTGCCTCATCGTCCAAAAGCCCAACTCCCAATGTTGAGAGTGGCGATGTTGACACAAAGACCATTGGCATGAGTGTCCATGTAGACAACAGTGAGGTGCATCCAGCATATCCTGTCGACCACGAGCTCATCTCTTGTAAGTTCTCTGTTACTTCTTATGGCGCTATAGATCTTTTCCTGGTCAGGTCGAGTCCAGATTCCTGCTGTTTGGCCATCAGGAGCTCTCCTTGGTGGAGAATCCAGGCACGTTGAACGAGTCACTCTCAGCTAAGGTAGCACAGCTGTGGCGTGCTGCTTGTGAGGATGAGTTGAGAGCCATCCATGAGCATGGTGTCCATGAGCTTGTTGACCTATTGCCAGGGAGGAAGACTATACATGCCAAGTGGGTATTTCGCAAGAAGGTGAAGCCTAACGGCTCACGAGATTGCTACAACAGCTGCTTGATGGCCAAGGGGTTCTCATAGGTTGAGGATGTGGATTTCACTGACACATTTGCATCCGCTAGTCATATAACCACGGGGTTGTTTCTTACCATGATTGGAAACGTGTTGTTCACATCTACGTTCTTCCATGACAGTCTACGAGAAGAGATCTGCATGGTCCAACCACCAGTGTTTGTGGTTAGTGACAATGCCTGGCACTTGTGCAAGGCCTCGTACGGCTTGAATAAGTCATACGATGTTAGAAACAAGAGATCTCTAGTACACAGACATGTGTTGGCTACGTGCAAAGTGATATAAACTCCTCCGCATTTCTTAGACGTATAGTTGATAGCTTCACTGCCATCTTGGTCTATGTGGATGACCTCATGATCGTGTCTCCTTTGTTGGAGGCTGTGAAGGAGGCCAAGGCAGTCCTTCTGGCTGCCTTTAAAAAGAAAGACCTCACACTGCTACAATTTTGTTTCATGGGGTGGAGATAATATGTGATCGTGACAGGTGAGCACTCTTGTTTTATGAGGCACGTTACACCCGTGTTGTGGATGAGAGGTTTGTTGATTTCCTTGGTGTAGTTCCTGAAACCTTGACCCCCATCACACTTGACAAACAATATAATGTGAAGGTGGATGATCTAGCATAGGTGGGAGAGATAGTGGACATAACCCTGTACCTCATTGACTCTCTGATGATCATGACCACGACCACACAACCCAACATCATATTTATCGTCAACCCCCTTGCTCAGTTCTCACAGTGTCCTCCGGCAAGAATCATTTACACAACTGTGCAAGTAGTGACATACATGGTTTTTTCATTCTACCTTGGACTCTGCTTTCAACTACTGTCTTTTGTGGTATTCAATGGCTACACAGATAGTGAATGAGCATGGAGTCCTTAATGGCACAGTTAGAAAGGCTTTGTGCACATGCTAGGCGACACCGTGTGTTATGGCACAATGGTAAGTAGAGGCTGAGGCGCGTAGCTCATCTAAGGTTGAGTATGTCGTGTTGAGAGCTAGGGCTACTAAGGCGGTATGGCTGCATCATCTGTTTTGTGAGTTGTGTTAGTCTCTGTTTTGCATCATTTTACAATGTGACAACCTGAGTGCTCCCGCCATTGTATAGAACATTATTGTATTTCATGCACACACGAAGTACATTACTGTTGAGTATCACTTTTTGCGTGATCTTGTGGAGATACAAGAGATCAAACTTTTCTTACATGACATGGGTCTAGAACCGCCCGCAACACGGTCCTCTTCTGGGTCATATCACGCTGTACGATTTGTGGTCCATAAATCGCACAAACCTTGATTTTGCTCACGTCTGGAAATCTCTAGCCTGCATCTGGTACACTAAAGACCAACACATGTCCAATGTCTTACTACAGGGTTGCATGTGTGCCTTCCTTGGCATTTTACCGTGGTCTAAGGCCTCGTATTTTTGGGACCCAGTTTTTTACCGCATTATTGAGTCCAATGACACTCTCTTCTTTATGCTCTCACCTTCCGAGACCTGTCCAGCATTGCATTGTTGGCCACCAACTTGTGAGGAAACCTGGCCAATGGGGGGGTCTAGACCTGCAGATGGGTCTGTCCGAGCCTCCTCACCTAAGGTCCGACCTTTGGCTGATGACGGTCTGGCCATCTTAGCTGTGGGTCCAGTGACCTTTTTGTTTCCCTCTACAACCACTACGAACACCTTCGTACCTCTCTGATTTGTGATCTTTTATAACTGGTTACAGCTTAAAGATGAGAAAACATGAAAAAGGCCCGAAATCCGGATGAGGTCACGTCCTCATTTTTAAATGTATGTCAGAATGAAAGATACTTTAGGATGATTTTACAATCTGAAGGCAAGGAGAATATCCCTTCATCTCATAATGGGCTTTTATTATAGCGATGTTTCTACGGTTTTCATATTTTCCTTATGATTGTCGGAGTTGACTTTTCCACTTGGCCTTGTCAAGTATGGAAGCTATCTGCAGGAGACGACAACACTGAATGGCAGAGGTACGTTCCAATAAATGCGTGTTGGATTGCACTAATTTGGAATGTTGTCTTGTTGTGTCCATTCTTCACTGTTGTTCACATGACATCCATTTTGTCCAATCTTCACAATCAAGGGGTGTTTGCAATTGGTGACCATGATATGTGTACTTGTTTGAATTCCCTTTATATTCCTCGTTATAGTTCAAAGAACACAAGTCTCATGTACCCAGTTTTTGGAGCTATATGGCTCATATGTTAAGGCCACGCATGAAGTAATGCACGTATCAATGTGCTGCGATAAATAAGGCAGGTGTCAACATATTTTGAGAAAGAAACGAGTCCACCAGAGGTAAAAAATAGTAATCATCCAGGAAGCAAGGTGAAAACATACCTCAAGCCATATTTTCTGCCACATGAGTACTAACAGAACAAAACCCACATCCTGAACTTGTAGCACATCGCCACACCAGCGGCAGAGGCTTGAATGCAACACGTGTACCATGAGTGTTGCACACAAACCAAACATCACCAAACAAGGTTTGATACCAAACCAGTGGGCATGTACGTGTAGCACACCTGCATGAAACAGTGGAAATGATAAAGCTTCCTCAACGACTGCATGCGTGCATTTAGGGACTCAGGTATGTTATTGGTGATGTGGCCATCACGAGTTACACGACACATGTTGGTGGTCCACTCCTGCAATGCAATGCCACCACCATCCGGGCCTGAGATGAGGTAGTCTGACAGGCGCACGCTCACTGCCCACAGCATAAGGCAGCCCAGTGGAACTGCTCATGAGTCAGTGCCATCACACATTTGAAGGCACAAAATGCAGCCTTCTTCTCACGTCTCTCTTGCACATTCTTCTGAAGGTAGTAAGCACATCATGTATGTGTTGTACTATGCAGATCACGCTCAATGGCTTTCATAAGTCCGGCTTCCCTGTCGGAGATGATGACAGAATTTGAGGTAGATGCTGTGGGATAATCAATACTTTTATGTAGGCCAAACCAGACCCACGTCTCTTTGTTCACAACAAGCATGAGCACCCAGGCCATGGGGCATGCATGGCTGTTTGCATAAAATATTGGAGTGATATACATGACCTGTAAGTGACCAATTTTGAGAAAGGTGCCTTCCATGATTGCAATCCTCCCTGAATAGTCTTAGCCCAATTGCGTTGCTCCCCAAGCCACAAAAGCCCACTTGAAGTTGTCAGGGTTGTCCATCATGGCCACATCATGTGTAATGTGGTCCACACATTTGAGTTGCAAGAAGGAACAGAGGAAAAACTACTACGTGCGGAAAATGGTAACATGCAATGTGACAGAAATGGGCAATGGTAGTAGTAACACATATCTCCTCGCAGTAGGATAGGAGCCAGCGCCAGAATTTTGAGTTAGCGCCCATGACCAACGACCTTGCTTGCCAGACCATGAGCTGACGCTCATGGGCGGACATTGTAGCAAGCACGGACGGGCCAACGACCGTGCTTGCTACAATGTGCAGTTTGGGAGTACATGTGATGTTGTTATAAACATAACTGGAAAAAGGGGTGGAACCCCAGACCATCTGCCCGCAATTTTGTCCATCTTTTTGTCTGCGGGGGGGCTTTCCTGGCCAATAGTTAGTGTGCTACATAGGCCCGGGATGATGTGAGAGAGCTTCATAGCTTCAAGCTTTAAGCTGAAAACTATGCGGGTGTTCCACGTGCAATCATTGGTAGTTGCTTCCATGCACTTCACTTCGATGCGTCCATTTTTACCTTGCACCCATGCTAGCACACAACGGTCATCCGCAGCACTGTATTTTATGGTGGACTAACATACAACCATATTTGAAAAAATCTGGGAATTCACCCTCTGTGGCCTTGTGTTTGTGCATCGTGTTGTCTGGGGAGTTTTCCAATGTTCGTGCAAAGATTGTAGTAACAACATTGTGACCTACAACAAGGTCAAGAGAGTGTACAAGCATGGACAGCAAGTCCATGTCTGTGCATGACAGACGTGTGTGAAGTACAAGAAGAAAAAGAGAGTAGATGGGCATAGTTATACAAAGAAAAAGAATCCAATGACCAGAGGAGTAATTCAATTAGAGGACACGATGCCTTCTCAATGATCCATGTGTATGTCGGGGGGCCTCGGTCTTCTCTGGGGAGTGAGGCTCCATCCGAAGCTGCACCCAATGCATTTCAGAATCCTCTTCCCAACGCCTTTCCCACTCGTCCCACTCTCGAACCCAATTGAGCTAGAATAGCAAGTAATTGGCACCTGAGTCAAAAACGAGGGCGTCAGTTGGCGGGGGTGGGTGCTAAGCAATAGCGAGTGGCTAAGGCACTCCAATGGGAGGCGTGCGTGATGAAGCAGTGGCTGGCAGCCAAGGCTGGGATGCAGCATGGGCGGGGGCAGGGCAAGCAGGAGGCTGGTTGCATTACACAGTGGGTGGCGGCTGAGGTTGGTGGGCGGGCTTGGGAGGGGCCTGGCGAGCTGCGGGCTGATTTCTTGGAACAGTGGGTGCCGGGCGAATCTGTGCTGCAGGTTTGGTAGCTGCCGGCCAAGCTGTAGTCAGAGCAGGGGGTGGTCGCTGGTGCTACACTGGGAGATGGGCATGGACCTGGCCATTATCAGTTGGGTCTGTGGTGCATGAGATTTCGATCAAAGAAGGGCATCAGGTTGCGGTGGTCGCCATCCAGTGGACAGAGGACAGGTCTACGGAACGGATTTGCGATGGCCTGGATCCGTAGGTGCTGACATGTTTGTAGCAGCAACTGCTGGACTGAAAGGTTGGAAACAAGGCCTAGTGCAAGGGGGCCGGTACTGAGAAAGAACGGGCAAAGATCCATGACAACCAGAGAGCGCCTTGCATGGAAAAAAAGGCAGCAACAGCACATGAAAAGGGGGATGGACCTAGAGGTAGTTCCAAACGTGAGGCCAACGGTTGGGTTGGGGCACTATCCTCCGCCCTTCGGGCACTGGCCCGTGGTTGGGATTACATAGCGCGATAAATGGTTGCATACGTATGATGTCACAAAAATTACATGCTGGACATACCCATTATGTCGAGTCACCTCGTTTGATGATGAGTGACAATGCCCTATTGGTTCTCAACCCACAATTGATGATTTGGCAATGGTCTTCCTCCTGTGGCACAGAGTAGGCAACAGCCTGATACCCTAGGGAACCCAACAAACCCCGCCTCATACGAAGTTTGCGCATGAACACATGTCACTCTGTGACAGATTCTGCTGCCTTGCATGTCATGTTGCTCGCGTATGTCGCCATGCTCAAGAGAAAAAACAACCGATCCTTGACTGTGCATAGTTCCCAATTATGACATTTCCTTGAAGATGCATACTAAGAAGATTGGGACACGGTGGATAAGACACTGGTGTTAAGAACTATCTCTTATTCATGATATGTCATCTCATGGGTACAACTTATATAGGTTAAACGGTTGGAGGACGAGAATGACATGCATCCAATCACATGAGACGTGATGAAATATTGTGGTACCTTGAAGTCCATTGGAAATAGTACATAGACAGACACGATTATGAACAAGTAGAAACTTAAAAAAAGAAAAGAAAAGAAAGAAAAAAGAAACAAAAAAAAAAAACTATCATGAAACAAGACAAGAGCCATGTTTAGAATAAACATATTATGGTTGTGAATGTAAATATTTGTGTGTTATGTAGACTTACAATGGTATTTCACTAGATGTCAATGCACCACTGCCAAATCTGTGTGCAGATGAGCATTTCGAGTTCAGCCTCATTAATGACCAACTGTGACTCAATCACCAACTCCATCATTTAAAATCTACACGTTGCATGCAATTCCAATCTCAAACCAAAGCCAGATGCCTTTCAATCATTGCCCCAAGACGTGGCCAATTCATGGCATTATTTTATCGTTCCCACGGTGACGAATCTATTGAATGGGTAGGCTAGTGCAAATAGGAAACACAAACAAAGGTTTTGTGAAAATTGTACTATAACACAGAAAATTTCTAAAACAAATTGCTTAAATGGAGGCCAGGACAGTGGGTCACAATCATGCATCAATTGCAGTAGGCTGGTAACTTGTTCCACGACTGAGACTAGGTGTTCAAGTCAATCTTGTCACAAATGCAAATAATATATTTGAGTCTGCTTATAACATGCTTCATAATAAACTTAAAGCATAAGGCCCTTTACAAACATTTCTATGTATTTTTCTTAAATGGAGAAAAAATGACAAAAGCAGTAACCATGAATGATAGCTTTACACAGAAAAAGAAAAAAAAGGCAATGATGACACATGCAAGCAGGGATATCTTTCACAAGGGGAATGGTCATTTTTTTCTATTGAAACGTTACGCCCCATTGTTTTAGCTTTCTCCAGCCCCTTGGTACGGAACAAAACCTTCGTATTAAACTTGGAATCAGAGACAGAACATCTGACGACCTCGCCACAGAGAGAGAGAGAGAGAGAGAGAGAGAGAGAGAGAGAGAGAGAGAGTAGGCTGGGAAGAGAGGGATCCGTAAAAGGCCTTGCAATAACAATGGCTAGCCTCGGGACGAGAGTCTATGTCATTGTGGACGTCCTTCAAATAGCATCCCCCACCGCTCAAATGAACACATGGCCTTGGGATCCAAAGAGGCCTGTGGAATCTGTGCATCACACGGTACATCGCTCAACGGTATCTCAACAGGAGGTCCTCAACCAGCGTCACCAAGGGAAAAAAATGCCGACGATCTCCTAAGACGGACCATGGGAAACGATAACCCTTATGATTGCCTTGCAAGGCACTGGACAAACCTGCTAGCTGGCCATGGAGCTCGACTTTGGCAACGATGATCCACCTGACGCAATTGCTCGTGCAGAAAAGGTTGTGAAACTCACCAAGAAAGGTGTAGGTAATGGGTTCGATCCCGAGGAGCTAGCTGAGGGTGGCCGGCAAGGTGACAAGTCGCATGATGAGCGAGTGGATCATACCGTCCTTTAATTTAAGCAATAAGCCGATGCAGAACCAATAGCAAGGAAAGAAAATCCAGGAGGTTGGCGCCAAAAGAAAATTTTAAGAGACCACATGTTGCAAAACAAGTGTCTCCGTGAACAAGACATACTATTTCAACTGCTTAGGACGACCTAGTATGACCAATGAGCCTTCTCAGTGCTACTACGGCAGAGCATGCACTTCACAACACTCCGTGTTGCATGAACGTCAAGGATCGGCTTGAAAACGTTTGTGCCTATTTCTCAGCAAAAGAATTTATCGTGGCCGTGACCGTGATGATACACAACAGTGACATGGTGTTAACCACCTTCCATGAACGTATATTTAAATCTCTCAACCTTTCACAAATTCCAATTTTTTGAGGAGGGTGTACCAAAAACAGCAGTCATAATCCATCTCAGGCACTAAGTATCTCAAGTCCTTTCTTTTCAAACACCAAAGTACTTGCAAGTTTCATGCAGTGAAGAAAAACATCTTCGGGAATCACCTTGCCAAATCAATCTTGATGTATCTTGATGATCTTCTGATCTTTTCCAGAAACTATGAGGAACACAAGAAACTTTTATTATCGGATTCAAAATCGGACTAATTCTACTATACCCACCTTTTGAGTGGCGTACTTCCCGAATACCCACTATGTACACAAGACGACCACAATACCCACACATTTTAACTGGTGACCGCATCTTCCACAAAGTGCGAATAGCAAGTAACCGTGCATGCGGTACCCACTCGTGAGGAAACATGACTACATTACCGGTGTTCTGTACATGATTCTGTCATGTGTGGACATTCTGGTCACAATGTTTTTAAATTCTATGAATTTGTTCCATTTTTTTAATCTAAGGGGAGTTGCGTGCAAACTTAAGGTGAGTGACACGATAGAACTGAAGCGTGTACGCGAGTCTTAACGTTTCGTCAATGTCAAGTATCGAGTCTCAAAGTCAATTGCTTCAATAGTGTCGCCGAATGCTAATGCGAAACATGGGGTGTATGGTTTTTGTTCGCAGATGTCGTCATCTTTGTAAAACGATCACATGCTATCGTCACCGCCGGGTGTAGTACGAAACACGATCGTTCATGTAAGAGAAGACCGACTTCTGAATTGCAAATAGGATCTCACTCTTACCCTGGACGACGATCGCCTTTACCACACGTGTGCCACGTCGACAAATATTGCTTGTCGACTGGCACATCCTGTGTTCTGATCCCATGCATCCACCAAAGTTGCTGCAAAATGCGAGACGGAAGCCACGTCGGCGCATAAGGGGTGTGTGCTCCCACAGCCTGCGAACCGGCCCAAGTTTGGATGCTCCTAACGAGGGTGACCGTTAGTGCCACCATGGGACATGATGTCCCGCGTTTCACCATGCTGCATGTTATGCTCTACGATTGTTTTCCGCTTTGTCCACCGTCCGCGAAACTTGCACGCCATGGGAAACATGCCGTTTCCCCTTGGAGCCCTCCTGTTCCGAGGCGATCCCGCTGACCATGGCTCTCGAGCTCGTTCTCAACATTAGTGTCAATGCTCCTCTCAATAAACAAAGTGACAGTATTGACAATTCGTGACTAAGGTTAACACGCAATGCATTCTGTGTTGAACATGCGAAGAACACAACATTGGGTAGGTTGATGAACACCTGATGAAAACATTACCAAAGTATCCACCGAAGGTATCAAGCCCAAGGCATCCACTGCCCAGGGGTGTTTGGTGGACGCGGATTAGGCATGTGAACGCCCAGTATCCAGAACATCGTCTCTGGTTCGCATGGGTCATTCACCCAACTGGGTTGGACCTCCGTTGCAAGGAGCGTGTCCCAGCGAGCCTTGATCGTAGCCCAGGCCTCCTTTACTTGCTGGAGGGTGAGTTGTGGCCTGCTGGTCGGGGTAGGTTCGCCTCCCCATGCCCCTACATCATCCCATCGGTGCATCCTCGAAACGGTTGCCCATGTGTAGGTGTGTATATTGTACGCGCGTCAGTAACGTCATCGGGTTCGGCCTCGTCGCGTCCATATGCCGGTTGAGCCATGTCTTGTGCGGTGTACAAAACTGTCAATGGAGATGGCTAGTGACCATTTCCAGCTCCGTATTTGTACGTGCTCTAGGAGCGGTTACATCCACACGGACAATTAGGCTCGGATGAGGTCCATGGTTCCCATACGTCAGGGCAGTCAAATGGTCTCAGACAGGGCAATGGCCAGCCCAGCGTCTGCGCCATGTCTTCAGATGTCGCGGACCATGTGGCATTTGGCAGATGGCGGGCATGAACGCTCCTCGTACGTGCCTCTCTGCGATCCCATGCTTCCTTGATTGCGACCCATGCTCGGTGGGCAAGAAAAGGGTCTCTGTAATATCTAGTCCTCCACCCTCGACCTTCTCCGCCTTTGATGCGCCCCTCGGATGACATGTCTTCGGAGCCAAGGAAGCCTTGTCGACCCAAATGACAGGATCTCGCTGCTTGAACAAAGACGAATTATGCGCATTGTGATGCTATGTACTGTTCGTTACGCCAAACGACACTGCGAACCGGTACATTATCCCGGTTCATAAGGTGAATCCATCGCAAACTCAATTGTGGGTTACCGTGTGCATCGCGCATAGCTGATGGTGGCGAAGAGACTTTTTCAGCGGAATGTGATTGGCCAAAAACCGTCCATCAGGGCATCCTACGGCACTGCATCAACGGCGTCCGTTCATCTTGTCAACACATGCTTGGTCGCAACTGCCAGTACGATGGAATACCCCCCTGATTCTTAATTTCGATTTTAAATAAGTATTGTGTCATCGAATTTGAGACACTTTTTTCTTTCGACGAATTTGAAGGATCACATAATTACTTCAAAAAAGGACTCGTTGATTTGAAGGGCGCATTTTAGGTTTTTCATTTACCGGACGCTTGTGCTGTTTTACATTGCAAAACTGATCAGATGACGGTGCTGGTTGATATTTGTGCGGATCCCGCTCGACTTCCTCGCATTGTTGTATGGAGCGGCCGTCGCTTCGAGGTTCACCAAGTGACAGCCTGCTAGGCTGACATCGAGCGTGCGAACAGCGCACCAGACTGTCTGACGTGTGGTTTTTTTAATTTGAACGGCCGGAACTAGCCCGTGCGATGCACAAAGTGGTCGCTCCCACTGAAGGATCGTCGAATTTAAAGAACACAAATATATCAAGCACATCCTTTCATCGAATTTGAAGTGCAAAATTTCCACGAATTCAACCGATAAGGATCACAAAAATAATTCAGACCCAAAAAATCACATCGAAATTGAAGATCACATAATTCCTAAAATCTGAAACGTCGAATTTAAAAATAAGGGGGGTATGTTGTCCGGGCGTATGTGTGGACCTCCGATACACGGTAGAGTCCTGACACCGTGGCATGCCACGTAGCCGTTGCAAAGCAAATGCAGATAATTCTCCCACTAGGGACCCGTTATGTTGTTGTTGGGATCTACGGCCCTGCCTCTGGCACGCAAGAAAAGTGGGTATCGTAGTCAGCCCGTAAGAGGTGGGTAAAATGTGCTGCCTTTTTTTACGTTGAACATAGAGCGCACCAGTTAAGATGTGTGGGAAAACGGAAGGGACCTGTCGAAAAGTGAGCATGCTAGTCTTCTTCTCCCACGACGGGACGATACGTAAATAAAATTCTCAACCGTGGGTAACCTACGCAGAACTTTTCCAATTGGTGGGTAAAAGGGAATCCCCCGTTTCAAAATTCTCCATGCCATTTTGTTTTTTTTCAAACAAGAGCAATTACAATTTTGTGCAACCAAATTTGGAGTATCTAGACCAAATCATTAGTGACAAGGGCATCCAACCGGATTCTTGCAAGGTGGAATGCAAAACAATGACCTCAACCTACCCTACTGATCGTTAAATTCGATATTAATTGTCTATGGAGGTTTCAGTTTTGAACGAATTTGTTTTTTCGACGAATTTATTCCAATCACCAAAATAATTACTTTATTTTTGTCGAATGTAAGAACTTTTATGTATGGTAATATATTGTGCTAACTGGGGTCAGGAATAAGGGTGTCAGCTTTTTGTGATTTAGTTGACCCTTGCTATCCCCACAACGCATGCTGACAGGTGAAGATCCAACCAAAATGGATTCATCGCACGACCAAAAACTCACCTGACACTACCTGCGCATCTCTGACACGGGTAATCCGGACCGTTAGATCACTTTGCATCTGTCACGTTCGGAACAGACCAAGGCGACATTCTGTCGATTCAGTCGGACGTGGATGACCCGACCGCACCGGGAGGGCGTGCACGAAATCCGAAGTTCGAAGTGCACAAGTGATGCACGACAGGCGGACATGAGCAGTGCCGCTCGCCGAATTTAGGGATCCTGGCTTGAGTTTCGATGAATTTAAAAGAAGCATCAAAATAATTGCACCCGATAAAAAATTGAACGAATTTAACAATCACTAAATTGCCAAAATCTCAAAAACTGAAATTAACAAGCAGTAGGGTAAGAACATAGGCCAGCTCTTCTCTTTCCTTGGACTTGCAAAATATTTTCAATGTTTTGTAGGAGGTTATTCTACCTTGGTTAGCCCCCTGACTGCCCTGATGAGTACATGGGATTGGTCGGTAAAGTGTACTCAATCACTAAAGGTTTTGTGAATATCAGCGCATGTACTAGCACTCCCTGATCCAAAGAAACATTCGAAAGGGTGTTTGAATGCATGCATCACGGGTTTGGTAGCCATACTCATGCATAATCTCCACTTTGTTGCTTGTGAGCACATGTCAACAACTTACCGGGTCTCAACCTCCGAATGAACGTATACAACACACGAAACAAACATAATTGGTGTGTCATCGGACATGACAAGTTCTCACTGCACTGGCCGCCCAAGAGTATGGGTTTCCCGAGGCACCGGCACAAACCACCGTATGCGCGGGTCTTGAATACGAAGAAAATCATATGAGCTTAAGATGGATGGACTGAGCTCTTATCGCACAATACCCTAGTGCTTCTTGATTTCGATATTAAATAATTATTCTTAGGATAAAGGATAAATATGTGCCGGGTGCCGTGTTCGCCCCCCCTCCTGACGCGGACTGCCTCCTGTTCGGATTCGTACCTGGATACAGCCGTACCCCCTCCTGGTTACTCGGAGAGCCCTATTCTAGAAGCGCCCTCCCATTGCATGTCTATGTGATTGTGGGTGAACGTACAACATGACCGCCGACGAAAAAAAGTGGGGAAACATGCAACAAAACCGGATGATGCTGGCATCGATTCGTAATCGATGCCAACATATTTGACGAACCAGAAGTGCAAAACACAACACACCGGCCAATCAGAAGCGAGGAACGAGTGAGAAGGGCGAGTGGTAGTGCGAGTCGCTTTCGCCACTCGACGAATGCCGAGACAACAGAACAAGAACAAGGCCTGTTATTTGTGGGTCCTGTTCCTTTAAACAGAAGAAACGCCGGTGTGCCTAAGACTAATTTCGTCGAACCTGCATAAAAGACAAAAATGTCGCCGTCGATTAGCATCCCTGTCTACTCGGTCGGTAGAAGAGAACATGGGAGACAGGTTTCCAACGATAGCAGGTCGTCGTATACGTGCGGCTTGCAAATAGGCATAAACTAGACATAAGAATCCAAAGTCGACATTTCTAGTATACTGGCTACCGAAACAAGTACCTGCCATCGTCGCGATTTGGTTTCGTCACTTCGCGTCTATGCGAGTCGCAAACCAAGCAGTTCGCATATATGTGCCCTAGGATAAATTGACCTTGGGGCCCGGGTTCTTGCCTCGTCTGAACGCGAGGACCCGCATAGCCAAATCTATCAGCGCCGGAGCCCTTGTTCGGGCGGCGGTCAACAAGAGGGCCCGCTAGCTGCCGGCGCGATTCGAGATAACCGGGGTGTTACCGGGCTGGCTATCGCGGACGACGGTTTACAGCCATAAAGCGCCCAAAACGCATTTGACGATTTTGCGAGATGCTAAACCGTGCGCTATGGAAGGACAACACGATAGGAACCTGTTCTGTTGACACGTTTTGTTTTTTCAATTATGTTACATTAAGAAAAAGTTTGATTTGGTTTGCCAGATTGTTCGCTACCCACCGACAGTCATCGGCGAACGCTGGCCACCGATGTAGCACGATCGAGCCTGAGACTGCCAGTACATAGCCGACGGGCCCTGTGGTTTTCGAGATTGGGCGACCGGGCCCTCTGGTTGGTCAGATTGGCCGGCGGGGCCGAAGGGTTGGTCAGATATCGAAACGGGTTCTCGTATCCAACCGCGCGAGCAACCAGGGCTCCGAGGTCGAAGTGCCCTTATTCTTAACAACGATTTCTTTGATTCGGCTACAAACAAAAACTTCCCAGCCTTAAAAAAAATACAATCTATTAATTCCCTCGATGTTGTTCGACCCTCGTCGCACGAAATCGGAAGTGCGATTGAGTCGACCACGCATGGTCACGTGATCGCTCGATTTTCGGTGTCGCGTGCACTCCGACATTGGAAATTGGTCCTGCCACAGCTGAAAAGGCACCCTTATGATAGAAAAAAACGAAATCTCGACAACAAACAGAACTTTTTTTGCCCAAAACGAATACCATATATTAATTAAAAAGCAGGGCAAATCAAGACTACACCCCGAAAAATAATCAAAAAGTCGAAATAAAAATTCAGTACAGTACCATCTGATACTCAAAAAGTGCATACACCAACACCGGTGGTTTTGATTTGACCTTGGTGTGGCAGTTGAACCCCATGCCATAGCCTCCCGTGGGTGGTGTACGCAACGTACTCTTGACACTCCGCAACCTTGCAACCTCGTGTTACTTGCTGACTTTTCTGCCTTCAAAGGCTTCTTCTCTCGCGTGTACCCAAAATGTGTATCCCACTGCCATGCAACACCATGTACACTACCAACTCCTCTCTCCACATTCTCTTCCATGTGCATTTGCTTCAAGAGGTAGGTTGACGGGAGCAAAACGCAATACCATAACAATGCAACAAGGGGATCATCATCACTGTCCAAAGTGCACAGGAAACAAGAGGGACGAAGGAGCGTGAAAGAAGACAAGAGGGTGGAGAAATTGTGCCACACTTTCCACGAAGGGGCTTTTGGTGTCCAAACGTTGCACCTTTCTCAGGAGAGCACAAGTTCCGACAGGGAAACTGCTAGAAATGTAATGAATTGCTCGGTGTTGAGACTAGTGATGAAAGGTCTGCACTGTTCGACCCGGACATATCTTCTACCTTCTGCGAAAAAACCTATGCCACTGTCGGCAATATCGAGTCTCGAAACAAATCAGCACAAGCCAGAGGACCCAGCCCATGGATGCAAGAGATAGCTATGAGCTGCAGGCCACCATGTCCTTGGGATGGACAGCATGTAGCACTCTTTCCACGGGGACACGTTGCGCCCACAACGCGGGCTCTCCACAGGCTTGGGCTTGTGTCACACCACGCCGTGGTCACGTGGTGCTTCACAAGCCGGCGACTGCCTTCCTCCTGACGGATTCTGCCCCGCCTTGTCAAGCTTCAAATGGGAAGAGCAGTCGCGACTTTCAGTCCCAGACAGGGGGTGGAGTCCTGTCTCATGCTGAAACCTCCTCCCGAGGAGTGCCGAGGGAAGTGCTTTCTTCTTGAGTGGGAATGGGTCTCTCTCTCTCTCTCTCTCTCTCTCTCTCTCCCTTC
>SZWC01005844.1:11785-59117 GCA_023375785.1 Penium margaritaceum | reverse complement strand
GAGGAGGAGGAGGAGGAGGAGGAGGAGGAGGAGGAGGAGGAGGATGACGACGACGACGACGAGAACGAGGGCGAGGACAAGGATGAATAGGACGAGGGCGGAGGAGGAGGAGGAGACGGCGACGACGACGACGATGACGAGGGCGAGGAGGAGAACCAGTGAATGTGAATTGGATTGCAAAGGGAAATGGGAGCACGAAGACGAGCACAGAGCCAGGGGAGTCTGGGATCGACCAGCGAAAACAGGCACCAGCTGCACATTGTGCCGTCCAGAAGACTCTTCAACCAGCACTCACCACAAAGCACGTCTTGCCCGTCCTCGAATCCCCCAGGAAACCTATCTTCGCCGTCGCCAATGCATCAGGCTCGTGGCTCACAGGAACGCCGGGCAGGCCACCTTGCACCGCCGCCTGTCCCCAGTCCTCCTCCTGCTGCTGCCGGGTGCTGCCCTCTGGCTCCTGCCAGCTCCTGCCGTCGCCGCCAAACCCGCCGCCTGCCCTCGCTCTTCCCACTCTGTGCGCATTTCCCTCCGCATCACCCCTACCGTATCCATTCCTCTGTCCTTCCTCTACCCTTCCCACCTCCGCCTCGGGGGGACCCGCCCCTACCACCGACGCACGCCTTCTCCCTCCCGCCCAGCTCCCTCCACCCCCCGCCACGTCCACCGTGTCCATTCCTCTTGAACCCCCGCTTCGATGCCGCCGTTCTCTCCCGCTGCTCCCCTCTTCCCTCGGGACTTCCACGGGGTAGGCCTTGGGCATGCCCGAGGGAGACAATGCGGGGGAGCCAGAAGCCGGGGCGGCGGTGGAGGGGGAGCGCCAGTTGCCCCAATCCCCGCTGCCTTCTCTCTCTCGGGCTCTCTCCACGTCGCGTCCTCCCGCACCATTGGCGACCGAGGCTTGGCTCCTATTGTGCCACAGCACCGGCCGTTGCACCGTGCCAGAACCCCTGCTGCCGCTGCCGCTCGTGCTGACGCCGCTGCCATCCCCCCTGCTTCCCCCATGCCCGTCTCCCCTCGAGGAAGCGTCCCTGCTGTTCCCGCCGCCGCTGCCCATGAAGCGATCAAAGTTCCCATGGTCGTCGTAACCGTCTCTACTGTTGCCGTAGGTGGCACTGTGCTGGTGGTGGGGCTGGTGGTGTGGCAGGGGCTCCAGTCGCCTCCTTGACGACATGCTCTGGCGACTCTCAAGGAATCAATAGATACTTCGGGGGGAAAAAAGCACCCGTGGGTTGTTTGCTTTGACAGCGTCTGCTGTCCACCAGAAGCAGGGTTTGCGAGTTGGAACGTGCGAGCTTGGACCAGGTTGGAGGAGTTCCAGTTTGAAACATGCAAGGGCGCGTGAATGCGGCAGAGGTCAATACCGCAGACGAGCCGCAGAACACTCCGTGTCATTTGAAAATTGAGCCGAAGCAGGATGGAGGCGCGGACAGGAAAGACGTAAGGTTGAGGCTTCGCTTTGTCGTGACGATGGTCTTGCGCCTGGCTCGCGCGCACACACGCGTGTCACCGTCAACGCCGGCCACGACTCCCACCGGCCCACCTCCCCCCGACTCCTCCACGGGCTTTACGACGGCTTGTACAATTGTTGGTTGACCGGCTGGGCTGTCCCTTCCTCACCGCAAAGGACGGGGCAACCATTGGCCTCCATCCTCCTGTAGTCCAGGACAGCGGGCCATGGCTGCGGCGTAATGGTGATGCCGTTGCAACACTAGGAGTGGGGGATGGGCAGGGGTGGAGAGTGCGCGTGTTGTTCCGTGTCAACGGAAAGCCTGAGACGAATGGTGGACGCAATCCGCTGGCATCTCCTGCTAGCCGGTGAGGCCGGTCCGCCAGGATCTCTGAGGACGCCATCACTGCGGAGGCCTATCCGTCGACGACGTGGGCTCCGCGGTGGGTGCCCTTCGAGGTGGGTGCCCTTCCCTCCCTGCCAGCCTCCTCTCCTCGTGACCTGCCGCTGGCCGAAAAGGACTGGCAGTTCCTGGGGAAAGATGGCAAAACGTTTCTTGCAGTGGCAGGCGGCGAGGGAATCAATGAGCCAGCGGTGGTGCACGAGTGGGGGAGAACCGGGGGGCAGAACGGCGGCAGCAGGCTGGTTCGAGTGGGCCGGTCGGGAAAAACCCCAGCCACGGAGATGTTCCGATAGCTGATCCCAACCGGTTGTTCGGAAGTCGTGAACCGGTATGAACCATTTTCGCTCCATATGCCTACCACAATCTTGAGGTCGCCACATATAGCCACCCGATGTTGTTTGGTCACCAACATTCACATTTCATACAACTCTGTGACAATTCCTTCCTTTTATCTTCTTATTTTGTTTTTTATGATGATTCAGGCTTAAAATCCCTCCCACCGGGCTCCCTTCTGGAAGCTGCTACCTTGGTGACTTTTTGATCCGCTACGCTTGGCTCCGATTCGGCGTCGACTAGTTCAGCGCCAAGGTTCCATCCAGGATGGATTTGCCTCGGCCACTTCATCTGGCTCTCACTGTCCTCTTCACCGCACACCACAAACCATGGGTCATGGTTCCAAGGTCAATGGGGGGAGCCCCCTGACAATGGGGGACTTCAGTACACCGAGAACGACTGCCCTCGCGTATATCTATCAAGCACGCACCGCGATGCCTTCTCTTCAGTCATTATTTGCATAAAAATCGATTTATTGTCTGCCTTTCCAGTTCGGATTTCAAAACTACAACGATGATTCATGAATATCATACCTAATAAAAGGAAAAGATCTGTATTAAACATATTTTTACTAAACATTTTAGCTTTTGTAATCACACGAGCCCTCCTGTGGTAATTTTGTAAAGGTTCTCAGGTTGCAAACTACTTGGCTCTTGCTCGTCAAGCTTTCAATGTGCAATATACAATGGGCTCAGGCATTCCAAGCCCTTCGCAACTAATTTTTGACAACGGTGGGAAACATGGATTGGTAGGCCCAAATCAGGGATGTCATGCACAAAACAAATCAAACGTGGGAACTCTGAACGGCGACCAAATTGTACTTAATTCAATGATTGAGAAGCTCTCGTAATACAAAGTATGTGAATTTTTATGCATGGGCTTTAAGCTGTCTAGATTTCATACAGTTTTTTGTCTTGAGATCATCTTGATTTTCCCCCGTTATGACACGTATGGTGCAGTCTAGCCACCTACTTCACCCATGCATGGCTGGTAGAGTTTTCTCGATGGTCGAGACACTGGTGTAATGCCGAGCGGAACGTGGGTGGTTCATAGGTATGACATGCGGAGCCGGAGACGATTCGAGGATTCAAGAAAAGTGGATCATTTGCATCTAGCAATAGGTGTACTTCGATGACAAGTGACAAACGAGTCGAGCGCACCTATACAATGAGAAGAATCGTTGTGGGGCATGGGTTGGGTCTTCGGCACTCGGACTGAGCGACACATGCGACACCGCGTCGTGAGTGGTCGCTTTGAGAGACTCTACCGATGAGTGGGGGGATTCCAAGAATGCCGAGGTTTCGTGGAAGTCTAGCGCCAGCAAGAAGTCAACCTAACATAACCTAAACACCGATATAGTATGCAATGTGTTTCGGCCATTCTTGAAAGTGGTCAAAAGTGTCAGATCTTCAAAATCGGAACAACAAAGGTTGGGGTAGGTAGCCAAAATTCCCTCAGCCAAACGGCAAAAAGAACGAGGTCAACACGCAATGGGCCACGAATTCAAAGACAGAAGTGCCCACTGTAGGGACTCGTGTACTTCAGGGACATGACACCTGCCCTCCCCTTAGCCGCGTCGCCCTGACGTGTTAGCAGACGTAAGTCGGCGACGACGGTAGTAGTCGTCGATGAGGTGATCAACGTCTTAGTGGTTGTCATATGGCTCCCAGTTGATGTGCACGGCGTCGTGGCCGTGCCACTTGACCAAATAATTAGTCATTTTACCATGACATCGATGTTCGGGGATGCCTTTAATCACGTACTTTGTCTATTTGATAAGGATGCGGAGGAGCGACGTCTGTGTTGAGGAAGCTCGTGCTGGGGTCCCTGTAGTGCTTGAGCTTGCAGGTGTGGAAAAGAGGGTGGATCGTTGTGCTGTCAAGCAAGCGAAGTCGAGCGTCGACAGAAGTTTGCATTTGCTTGATCTCAAACGGTCCCAACCATTGGGGTTTGTGTTTCACAAAGTCTTGTCCGCGGAGTTTGATATTTACGAAGTTGCATTGGTTGCAATTACCAGCGTTGAACATGTCATCATTGCGATGTCGGTCCACTGCTCTTTTCATGGCTACTTGCGTCTTTGTGAAATTTTGGTGTGTTTCTGTCCAAATGCCAGAGAAACCCTGTCGGTGAATGTCGGCCGTGTGAATTGTTTTGTAGCTTTCAAGTCCAACTGGTTTGGCGGGAATTTTTTCGTAGACCACCTTGAATGGAATCTTATCCGTTGCGGTGTAAGTTGCGAAATTGCATGCAAGTTTGGCAATTGGTAGTTGGTTGCCAAATCCGTGTCGTGCGGTTCGCACAAGTGTTGAGAAGTTGTTTCGGGCATTTGATTGGTCCTCTAAGTCTGCTTGTCGTTTTGAGGATGGAACATCATTCATGGTTGGATCCAACTGCCATAATACCTCCTTATATTGTGTCAAAAGCGATTGGTGAAGCAGCCGTCTCTGTTGCTGATGATGGTACGTGGCATGTCGTGTAACCGCACTATCTGATTTAGAAACAGATCTGCTGTTCTTCCCGCGGTGACGATGGTCATTGTCGGAGCAAAGAGTGACATCTTTGAAAATCTAACCACCACCATGATGATGTCATCAAATCCCTCAAGGGTGACAAGTAACCCAGTCACAAAGTTCATGCTGATGTTGACCCGTGGTTCTGTCGCGAGGTATGGTTAATCGTTCCTCTTTTATACATCGTATGATCTATGTATTACACACATATATATATATATATACATACAGGAAGCTTCTAGGAGGTATCCTTATGGTTCAAAGATACGTGTTCACCAAACAATGTGTGCTATGGGAATACTTTTTCAGCGTTTATAAATTAAGAGTTTGTTTACTGTGACATTTGAATTCCAATGTACCCAATATTCTTCACCTACCTATTTGGAGGGGGGGGGCAACATCGGAGCTGAAGACCCCCCCCCTCCAAAAGGACAAAGTGTATTAGTGGAGTGTATATGATATGTGTATCTCACGGACATGTGAAAAATACACTAAGTGTATCATACACTTGTTGTATTTTCCACACGTCTGTGAGATACACAGATCATACACCTCCCCAATACATATTACCTGTTTGGGGGAGGGAGGGGCAACATGGGAGCCGGGTGCCCATCCCCCTCCAAAAGGGCAAAGTGTATTCGGGGAGTGTATATGATCTGTGTATCTCACAGACATGTGAAAAATAAACAAAGTGTTAAGTTAGTGTATTTTCCACATGTCCATGAGATACAAAAATCATAAACACTCCTCCATTGCACTTTACTTGTTTGGAGAGGGGAGATAACATGGGAGCGGGAGATCCTCCCCTCCCCCCCCCTATTGAAAAAGGGCAAAGTGTATTAGGGGAGTGTATATTATCTGTGTATCTCACGACCATGTGAAAAATACACTAAGTGTATTATACACTTAGTGTATTTTTCACACTTTACCCGTTCAGAGGGGGGGGGGGAGCAACATGGGAGTGGGATATCCTCCCCCCCTCAAAAAGGGAAAAGTGTATTAGGGGAGTGTATATGATCTGTGTATCTCACGGACGTGTGAAAATACACCAAGTGTATTGTACACTTCGTGTATTTTCCACGTGTCTATGAGATACACAGATCATAGACACTCCTCCACTACACTTTGCCTGTTTGGAGGGAGGGGTCAGCATGGGAGCTGGATATCCCCCCCCCCCTCCTCAAAAGGGCAAAGTGTATTAGGGGAGTGTATATGATCTGTGTATCTCACGGACATGTACAAAATACACTAAGTGTATTATACACTTAGTGTATTTTGTACATGTCCGTGAGATACACATATCATATACACTCCTCCAATACACTTTACCTATTTGGAGGAGGGGGGATGGCAACATGGGAGTGGGAGATCCTCCCCCCTAAAAAGGGAAAAGTGTATCAGGGGAGTGTATATGATCTGTGTATATCACAGTGTCTCACGGACATGTGAAAAATATACCAAGTGTACACTTAGTGTATTTTCCACGTTTCCACGAGATACACAGATCATAGACACTCCTCCAATACACTATGCCTGTTTGGAGGGGGGAGGGCAACATCGGAGCTGGATATCCCCCCCCTCAAAGGGGCAAAGTGTATTAGGGGATTGTACACTTAGTGTATTTTTCACGTGTCCGTGAGATACACAGATCATATACACTCCCCCAATACACTTTGCTTGTTTGGAGGGGGGGGGGCAACATGGGAGCGGGAGATCCTCCCCTCCTAAAAAGGGAAAAGTGTATTAGGGGAGTGTATATGATCTGTGTATCTCACGGACATGTGAAAAATACACCAATTGTATTATACACTTCATGTATTTTCCACATTTCCACGAGATACACATATCATAGACACTCGTCCAATACACTTTGCCTGTTTTGGAGGGGGGAGGGGCAACATGGGAGCTGGATATCCACCCCCCCCTCAAAAAGGGCAGAGTGTATTAAGGGAGTTTATATGATCTGTGTATCTCACGGACATGTAAAAAATACACTGAGTGTATTGTACACTTTGTGTATTTTCTACATGTCCATAAGATACACATATCATAGACACTCCTTTAAAGGTCCAAGTACAAATGTACGTCTGTGTAAGCAAACTGTAAATTGAGTTGTGAAAAAAGAAAGCATGGTACTTGTTGAGTGTTTAAAACCTAATTACAAGCCTTCCAAGAATGTTCGTGTGTTTAATCATACAAGTACATTCTTATATGTATGAACATACGTAGTAAGGTAAATTGTAATGTAACTTCCACGAAGGTACCATGAAATTTCCAGAGGCATACATGTGACATGTACACTGTATGAATAGTGTATTTTTTAGAGGCGATTAACCATAAATGTCTGTCGCAACAGGGAGAGGTTTGAGATATTATCGTGGCCTTGTGCAATGGCATTTTTGCCGTTGACAGGTGTCGCACGGTTTATAGAATGCTACCATGTCGCCCTCCATGTTTTCCCACCAATAATACTTTGCCAGCTTCTCGCTTGTCTTTTCCGAGTCAATTTGTCCATCTGGACCTGTGTCGTGGCACTGCTACAATTGCATTTGTTGAAACTGCCCGCTTAATTGTACTAAAATGTAGCGAGTGAATGGTTTTCGACAGTTCGGGGTCATTGAACTTTAACTTAGTTCTCCATACCCGTCGAACCCTAGGTAACCATTCGCAAACAACCTTGCAAGGTACATGTCTTGTTTGACAAGTAGTGTGCTGATCTCAGATGTCAAGTCTGGTTGTTGACTCACAGCATCCGCTGGATTTGTTTCTCCAACTCGGTGCTCGTTGTCGTAGTTGAAGTTCGACTCGATGAAACATATAAACTGAGTCTTGAGATATTTGAACGCGTGGTGGTCGGTGCGGGCGATGCATTGCCAATATTTCAAGTAGCACCGCCATGTTTTGAATGCTTGTACGACCATGAGCATGCCCTTTTCATGCATCGAGTATCCAAAGTTTTGTCTAACATGTACGCGACTGGTTATTTTCCAAAGCAAAGAATAACGGCTACGATATCTCGATCCATCGCTTCGGTGGCCACGGGGTAGTCCACTATTGGAACAATTTTGCATAGGGATGGCATCGAGGTCAAAGCGGTTATCTAAGAGTTGAATTGTAACAAACCTGGCATAATATATGTCACTTTATTATGTTACCTAACCCGGCGCCTTTTTTTCCCAAATGGTCTGCAACATCCTATGTCTACAAAATTGAGGCCAGGACGGCGAGGTGGATTCCTCGCTGACCAGCCATGTGAATAGGAAGCTTCGCAAAAGTTTCGAGTTCGAAGGAGGGTGACCAGATAGTGCTTTGCACTATCCGACCGCCGCTTGGGGTCTCGGGACCTCAAGCGGCGGAACGTGAGCCCATTGAAAATTTGTGCGATGGGCTCCATAGGGCTCGCGTTGTTGCATTGAATAAGATCCAATGCGACCTTGCAAGGTCTCACATCCCATCAAGGGGCCTCTCACGAGGTCCCTGGCCATGGCAAGGGGGCTCGCGAGGGGCCACCGGCAGGAATTTTGGCAGGATCGCGCCGCCGAGTGCCACCCCCATATGGTGGCGTGACAAACACGTTCATGAACGTGTTGGCTATGCCATTAGACGAGAGGCATCGAGTGGTCTCAATGTACCCTCGCATGCACAAAGATATTTTGCCACCACCTGTGTACCCATAACCATGCCGAAAACCTAGGGCTTCCACGATGAAAATAGAATATAGCTAAATGGGTTGACTCAACGAGAGAAATGTATCCAGTTGAGCCACCTCAACCCACCGATAAATGGACGGATAAAACAATATCCTCCATCCCCCCTCTTGTTAAAGTGAGCGATAACCATGCTTATTTACTACTTCGGTTTGGCGCAGACGGCAATCCAGTAAAAAACACTAAGAAGATTTTATGGAGTGTTTCCGTTAATCTACCGGGTGCAGCTCGGCTGAGAATCTTCACGTGGAAATGCTTGGTTTTCTCTGGAAAGCAGCCCTAAAGGGTGTGAAATGGGCTTTATATACAAGCATGCACATGATTCTGGAAGCAGAGACCTGCATGGTGCTGCACAGGCACTAGGGGTGCAAAGGGACTAATAATGACCGGAAAGGTAGCATGCAGCCTAAACCCTTGGATCTTCATCAGGCGATCCGGTGTAAGCTTGAAGTGAATCTTGATCAACGGCCTTGATGTTGCAGCATGGTAACATCAACGATCCTGAGAGAATAGTTACACGAGGAAGCAACCTCCAAGTGAAGTTCCACCTGAAGACTTGATTAGGCTTCCTCAAGGAGGTAGCTCCCTCGTGGAGAAACAAAGATGCTAGTAAGAGCCCAGAGCTAAAGGAAGCTTCTACTTGGTGGAAGCTTCTCCAGAGTAAGGGAGAGGTGGTAGCATATCTGAACTACGTGAAGGAAACTTCTCGTTGATGTGGTCAAATTCCAAGGCCACTTCTCACTATCTCCAGCATGATCTCCAGTATCTCGGGTGCGGTCTCCAACTCCACGTGCAAGGCTCCATGCCTTAGCACCAGAGTTCCTGACCAAGCTACTTGAGGCTCCTCCAAGACCCTTGTAAGCTTGGCACTTGTGTGCCAGCCTAGGTGAGGATGATATTGGTGATCCATGTAGTATCCTTGTAAGCGTGGCAAGTTATGCCAGCCTGGGAGGAGGTCAATCCCTCCAAGGCCCCTGTAAGCCTGGTATGGCCTGCCGGCCTGGGAGGAGGATGCCTTAACATCCTAAAGGCCTTTCACTGTTGCGACAGTAGTTGTGTTGAGACCCTTGCTCTGACAGCCTTGACGGCCTAGCGAGGCGTTGCGTCCCAATGAAGGTCCAAGAGTTATGGCATAATGTACTGATCACTTTGTTAAGCTGTTGTTCCTTGTACAATACTCGTACTTTTAACAAGATTCAATCATATGTTTTTTCTTCCATTAGTTTCTCAACCAAGTGTACAAGGGCTGTTTGTTGGAAGCAAAAGATCGGAATGTAGCACGGGACCCCCTTGCTGCACCAGAGTATGTAGTGACTTTGTCACCGCCCGCTCCTCAAATCTCAACATGGTATCAGAGAAGTAGGCCTTATTTCAAGCCAGTGAAAGAGTAGCAGCAATGCGGATTAGTGAAGCCACTCCTCATCATCCTTGTACAAGCTAGAGGAGGAGACCTTGGCCTTTTTTCTTAGGCATGGAGCGCGACCGTCCTTCGTGACATTCAGCTTGCACATGATAAGTGCATCTATGTACCATGATCACCATGGCTGCACAGCAGTAGAATCGTGTCACCCGCAAAAGCATCAGAAGCAGCTTGAGCATGGAGGGAAGATGGTGTTTCTCTTTTTTCATGAGGTGTAGTGTAGACGTCAAACTTGGCGCTCAACCTGTACGAGTCAAAAGCAAGAAGAGAGTGATGGAAAAAATAGAAGAGCAGTGCTCATGCTGTACCATCTCATCATCCATAATTGCACTCAAAATTTTCCATGAGCTCAGGATACAGCTTCCATGTGGCAGAGCCAGCGCAAGGATCTGAAGAACCAAGGTGCTTAGCTGAAGAAGCATTGTACAAGCTTCAATTGACGACAATACATCAAGCAGCTGAGCATACAGAGGCGGCGATAGACTATGTTGGTGGTGGAGACGTTCTCCACCAGCCCTGTACAAGCACTGAGCCACAGGCGGAGGTGACACTGCTTCACGCACATGGGTGGCGTGCCATGTGCAAAATAAATAAGAGCAACCTGGAAGAGGAAAACGATATGTCGGCTTCTCCTGCACTTGATGAACAGTCGGTCTTGCATGGCTTGTACATGGGCCAAGGGCAAGGGCTCCATGTCACAGACCATGCACAATGCCAAGAAATCGAGGAGCAACAATTGGTTGAGGAGGTATAATGTATAACACAGGACGAAGCCGCAGCATGTGAAGATATGGTGCAAGAGAGGGAGGTACTCAGGTGGGTAATATCCACTAAAGAGCACCTAATAACAAAGGAAATGCATGAGCAGCTTGCCCTTGCAGCTCAAGCAATATAAACAAAGTAGGTACAACAGTCATATGTGGCTCAAGCAGTGCAAATTACACAACGTCAACAACACCGTGCATGGACTTGGCAAGAATTTCAACAATAGCAACTTTAGCACCACCAGCAACAACAGTAGCAGATATAGTTACAACAGGGTTCACAAGCAACATCTGCACATCTGCCTCAAGCGAGCCCTCCTCTCATCGTGCAACCAGCCATGCCTCCACAAGTGCAGCCTCCCGCACAACAAGGAGGCATGCCACAGTCATTTGTGGATCGACAGCCACGACCTGCGTTGATGGTGCCACCCATGGCACAATCTCAATAGTGCTCTGTGGGAGTCCCTCCATCAACCACACAAGGCAAGGCATATAAAGGCCTGGAGGACAATGTGGCCCACGCAATAGGGTCACCAGAAGATGTCCTCCAGAAGGCAATAAAAGGAAGCATATCCAAGCATAAAAGAATATTGTGTTGGCAGCAGATTGGTGTACATGAGATCCAATGCAAACAATAACAACATACATTTACAAGAAGCACTGCACTCATGGGTGTTGTGCGTCCCACTCGTCAGGCTCTCAGAACAAGCCATGAGGAAGAACACTTCAATGAAAAGAGATTCGTAGCTATGAGCATATCAGCATGCAGTCAGTGTAACCAAAGACATGGTGGTAGCAACAAGTCAACTGACCACCATCGGTGTCGACATCTCTACGATCTCAACAAGGCTGACTACCTCAGCAGTAGCTTAGTTTCAACCTTGGGCAAAATGGCCAGGATATCCACGCACCCAAAGGGTTGACCCTGCCATATCAACAAGCAAAAATTTATGCCTGCCATATCTAGCACTTTATAAGATAGGAACGCGGTATCCAGCTTTCTCGCCATGCTCAATTAGCGACATGCGTCGTTCATTGAGGATGGCATGGAGGGTCATGTGTCCCTCCTCAATCAAGGGGGAGTTGCTCGATTGCAAATCTCGCTCCCTTGCGAGGTCGTGATATTGCAAGGGAGCAAGAGTAGCGATCCAGCAACTCTTGCTCACTTGCGAGATTGTGACCGACCCCTTTTTTCCCATTTTCTTCCAATGGGCATGCAAAGCTTACCTCTTTTATGTGAAAACTACTTTCAAACCCAACCCCAAATTCAGGGTTGGGTTTGAAAGTATTCGGGGTTGAGGGTTTTTAATTTTGTCCGGGCTCTTGCTGGGCCCCACTACCGCGAAGCCCAACAATTTCCCTTTCAACGCATGGAGTGTCTCGGACCCCCCTCGCAAACCCCATGCAAACCCCTCCCTTGAACAAGCACAAACAACTCAAATTTGGGATTTGTGATTGTTCGAGTACAGTGATAATGTCACCAGTCCGATGATGCATAAAATGCAGAGTCGAAAATGGTGTTCACACACATTTTTTCTAGATACCTCGTTGCTTTTGTACGACACATGGGTATATCAGTTTTACAGTGCAAAACTGGTGGATATGACGCTGTTATAGAGCGGTTACCGGATCAGATCTATTAGGAATTCTGTGGATGTATAGTCACACCCCCGTTCAACCTTCCGCATTGACATAACCCTCCGTCAGTTACGCATCGGGCAGCAAAGGAAGTGGAAAAAGAGGAGGAAGAAAAAGGAGGGGAGTATCTAAAATAACGAAAAAATGATTAGTTGTGAAGGGAGAATAACTAATTTGGCACTATATGTTCCTAACATGTGGTGGTAGAAGCCATAATTACAACTACAAATGTCAAGAAGGCTCTTGTCACCAGCCCACACCAACAGCAATTCCTCGTGGTACTCAACATGTCCTTGAGGGTGTACTTGGAGCAATGAGGCTCCAGTCAGTTGTGCGATCATCTCCATGCAAATATTTGCAATAGGAGGAGAGGATAGAGAAGAAGTCCTCCGTGATGATGGAGGAGGTCCACATCCTCTATCGTGTTGATCTAGGACATCAACGACAGAGGTTTGATACCCAACATTATTGTTTGGCTAAGAGTAGCCATGGGAACCCCTCCATTAGAGTGGCCTTGACGACGACACACATGCCCGTAGCAGCACTCGTGATCCCAAGTGACAATGTGCTGGCATGAAGGGGTATGTCACGTCCAACGGAAGAGGAACAAAGAAAGAGATCCTTGTTGTATCGACGGATAGTTGCAATAAGCTCGCCTCTTTGCAGGTGGCATACGCGATTCCCGTCGTGTCGCCAGGTGGTTGCAGTAAGCCCACCTCTTGGCCAGTGGCATGCGTGATGGATTTCTACTCCATGGACAGTGTGCCTGCCGTGTTAGCAGGTGGTCGTAGTAAGCCCACCTTATGGAGGTGGCATGCGTAATGGATCTTTGCTCCACGACTGACGTTCCTGTCGTGTTGGTAGGTGGTTGTAGTAATCCAAACTCATGGAGGTGGCATCCATGACGGAGGAATATTCCACGGGCATAATGCCAGTGGAGATCCTCACACTCCGATCAAGTAATTTGCAACAGACTTGCAGGGCCTTGAGTACCATCGCAACGATCCGGGCTCTCAACAGTGAGGGGGAGGAGGCCAGATGGAGAAACAACATCTCCACGAGATCTCAGATTATGCGTCAAAGCATTTGTGTTTACAAAACAATACAACAAAGAGGGGGAAAATAGGTGCAAAGCAAATAGATTTCATCCACTCTCCTCAGTTTGGCTCTTTAGCAGAGCTAGAAATATTGGAGGGAGGCCCTCCATCACCAATGGCAGCAGAGTGCCATTCTACAACCGTGGAGGAGCAGCTGGCAGCATTGGCTTTTGCAAAGATCTGTAGTAGATTTACTCAAGTCTTTTTTCTTCTTAAAAAAAGTGGAATTTACCATTGTTAGGCCAAGTTTTCGGTGCAACTGAGTGATGACGTCAGCAACATTACCGATCATCGACCATGCCGAAATCTTTAAAACCGAGGAGTGATAGTAGCTGCACGTATACAACATGTTTAGAGTAGTGGGAGAACGACAAAGCCAAGGGAACAGGTTTTGGCTGTTCCCAAGAAGCAGCTCATTCTGTTGCTCAGTTGATACTGAAATAGTTTAGTAAAGATCTTGGACCTTAAGCAGTCCATTCCTTTTAGCCAGTGTAGAAAGCATCTAGAAGGGGCTGTTGGAAGATTAAGTGGAATAAAAAAAGGAGGAGGAGGAGGAGGAATCGCTCACTCGCTCGGGCAATACGGGACCTCCAGAAAGAGGGGCAGAGGAGGTCCTTGTAGGACCTCGTACCAACTCGCCATGATGGCGAGCTGAGCCAGCAAGCCCTGCCGCGACGGCAGGCCAGACCATGGCAAGGCTCTGCCGCGGTAGCAGGCTCGACCGTGGCAAAGCCCACTGCCAGCGACGACACGGTCCTCGCGAAGGCCCCAACCGATGGAGAGTGAAGAGAAGGGCACAGTTGCGAGTCGACCAGAGCAAGCGAAAGAAGAAAACAAATGAGAAAAAAAGGGGGGGGGGGGGGGGAGCTGCTCACGACAGGCTTGCGCACCCAGCTTGCTCGAAACAGGGAGCTTGCGATGAGAGCCCAGCAAAAGCCAAGTCCGCGACCAAAAATCAAAACACTGTTTGGTGAGGAGCTGTGAGCTCCAAATTTGCTGGAGCTAAATGGCCTGACGGCCAAGGTTGCAGCTAGGACGCAAGACTGCGACCAAGAATGGCCACCAGACGCCATAGATGGGACAAAACGTTTCTGAAACTACACCAGCTGGACTGGTGCAGTTAACAGTCAAACCTTAAGTGACGGGACGGAACAGCCAGGATGGCTGTCTCAGAGTGGCAGAAATTCCCTAGTTATATGGAGTAGGCTCAAAACGACAAAGAACCGGCATTTGGGGCTAGAAGGGTACCAGATGTGCCCCGGCCACAGCACAAGGTCTCCATATTTGGTGGACCGCCAAAGCAGCAGAGCACAGTACAAAAATACAGTAGAAGCTGGTAAAGCTCATGTGGGGAGCTATCACGGTGGTTGCATATCTAAAGAAGGACAGCAACCTTTTATAATCTCCCACGCTACTGCTCCCATCGGCAATCCCAATAGCGGTCCTAGTACATGGTCCCATCGATGGTCTCGCCATGTAGTCGCCAAATCATATGACACAACCACATCTTCGTGCATGAGGGGCAAGGTGCATGTTATGGGATAGTTGTTTAAATAACAAGCAACTACAAAAGACCACAAGGGGAGGTGACACCAACCTCATCCGAACACGTTTTTGGAGTCAGTTGTGTGCTCCAAACCCAAAAAGGACTCCTCAAAGTCCCAAACGAGCAAAAAATGGGCCAACAAATAGATGGTGCTAAAACATTTTCAATCCATGGAGCGACAAAAAAATCTCTATGGAGTGACCACAACTGAGTGCAGCCGGAAAGCAACAACCGAGAATCTAAACGAGTCCAATGGCCTTGTTCCTCCTCTTCTACCCTCTTGACAATGGTCTAAAAGCATCAAATTCACCAACACAATTATTGAGGGGAAGTCTTGAAGTGAACGATGACTGTGCTGGTTAACTAATTCAGTTTGGCGCAAACTGCCCTCCAATAGGAGACCTCGAGAATATTTGATGGATTTTTTTATGAATCTCCCAAGTTTGGCTCAACCTAGAATGTTCACATGGAAATGCCAGGTTTTCTCTAGAGAGCAGTCCTAAAGGGTTTGAAATGGGTTGTATGTACAATCATACGCATGATGAGAATGCATGCTTCTGGAAGCAGAGACGTGCATGGTGCTGCACTAGCACTCAGGTCCAGAGGTACCTACGAATGACTTGACAAGAAGCATGCAGGCTAAAGAAGAGGCTTGCACAACATCATCTCGATCATGCATGAAGCCTAAACCCTTGGACTTTTATGGTTTGATCTGGTGCAAGCTTCATGTGGATCCTGATCAATGGGCTTGATCTTGCAACTTGGTAACATCAGTGATCTTGAGAGAAGAGTCCCATGAGGAAGCAACGTCAAGGTGAATTTTCACATGAATACTTAACGAAGCTTCCTCACGAAGGAGCAACAAATATGCTAGTAAAACCCCAGAGCTGAAAGAAGCTTCTACTTGGTGGAAGTTTCTCAAGAGGAAGGTGGAGGTGGCAACAGACCTGAACTACCTAAAGGATGATTCTCATTCAGGTGGTCAACTTGCCAGGACCTCACATATAAAAGGTGAAGGCCATGTCACTCCTCACTATCTCCAGCATCATCTCCAGTTTCACTATTTCCAATATCTCAAGTACAATATCCAACACCATGTGCATGGCTCCATGCCTTCACACCGGAGTTCCTGACCAAGCTATAGGAGGTCCATCCAAGACCCCTGTAAGCCTGGCACTTGCGTGCCAGCACGGGTGGAGATTGATGCTGGTGATCCCTCTAGGATCCCTGTAAGCCTGGCAAGTTCTGCCAGCCTTGGAGGAGGATGCACTGACATCCCAAAGGTCTTTCACTATTGCAAAGGTAGCTGTGCTAACACCCTTGCTTTGACGGCCTTGACGGCCTAGCAAGGTGTTGCGCCCAAGTGAAGGCCTAGGAGTTATGTCAGAGCATACTGGTGAGCTATTTGTTAAGCTGTTGTTCCTTGTGTGATACTTGTGCTTTGAACAAGATTCAAATCGATTTTTTTTACTTCTGCCAGTTTCTCAATCAAGTGTTCAAGGCATGCTTGCAGGGATTAGAAATCATATGGTAGTATGAGACCCCCTTGCTGCACCTGAGCATGTAGTGACTTTGTCACCGCCTGCTCCCCAAATCTCAACACCTCTTGGGTTGCCCTATGAAAAGAATGGAATTCATGCTCTGACATTGGCCAGGGCATACTTGTGAGAGGGGCCATTCTTGAGAGACTACACTTCTCAGTGAATTTAATCTCCATGACCAATCTACGCGATTGCCAGGAGCAAGCGGGTCTCAAGAGCTCGCACATCCACAAACGCACACACCTCATTCACCCACCTTACTACATTGGTATCCATGAGCTAGTTGTCATCCTTGATGACTTCGTCGCTGGACGACCTGGAACTTACCGTGGCACTGCCATCTGCTGGTCATACATCTCGTGGTGCTGATCGGATGGCATACTAGTAGGTGGTCATGGAAGGAACACGTTGCCTACCTTGACACGTGCACCAGTCCCACACTAATAGGCTGGTCCCTTGGCTCACCTAGAGCAAGGAACACCTGGAAGAGCACAGACATGTGCTAGGGCCGCCAACATGACCATCGTGTCTAAGGCAGGCCATGGGTCACAAAAGGATCCGGCAAGCATCGCTGATGCACTAAATCTTTTGAAAGACGCCAAGGAATACGAGCATTTCCTCGATGCTCTTAAGTGAAACCAGCTCACCAAGAACGTGCTTGTCCTCAAGCAGGATGTTCATCCAGGTGCATTCAACATCATGCTGGTCATCATGGGTACGTTGGTGGCTGGTGACATGGCCAACAAGCCTGGTCCCACCTACCCATCCTAGGGTTGCAAAGCTAAGCATCCATCACATGATGATGCTCACAGCCTGACGGGTGACACCCATTGTGATCGGTCAACGAGCCTGAGCGGCTCTTGTTATCTTCATCAGGCTGAGAAAGAAATAAGGGGGAAACATCCTGAGGATGGTGATGTAGCATCGGGCCCTGAGTAACTATTCTGAGCACATAGACTTGGCCACTTCAAAGCCACACATAGAGCTTTTGCTTAAGCTCCATGACGTCAAGCAGCAAGCTTGGGGCATCGTCAGACTAGCTTGCCTTGAGAGCACAGTAGTGCTCTCATGAGTGAAGAACCGGCTATAAGTGTTATACATGGAAACACCTCATTCGGTCTCCAAACTTCACTGGGAAGAACTGTACAAGATCCTTATAGACTTGGATGGTAGGGAGTCCGTCTCCCAGCAAGAATCTACCCGTCTCTCTAAAAATCCTCCCAAGAGACCACAAGCTTGTGGAATACCTCTAATACTAGAACAACACACTGGACAAGATCATCGACGAGGATCGCCATCCTATAAGTCGAATCCTAGAATGGCTCACCAACTACCTTTTTAACGATTCCAATACTCTTGCGTGTACGCTAGATCTCCAAGGCAAGCCTTGGGCCAGTTATGCTAGGCTACGTGACTTCATCCTCATGAAGTACACTTCCATGGCGGCCGAGTATGGAGTGAATACACGTCACAGCCTGCATCACTAGTAGGATAACAACAAGCGCCATAATTCTCCCCAGCGTGGTGAGTGTAAGCTCCCCCCGCACGTGTCGGACAACCACAAACTCTCCAAGCCACGGGACAGCCACAAGGAGGGTGCAGATGGCCAAGCCAAGCCGGGTAGCCTCGTCTGGTATTATTATGCAAAGACTGGGCACTATGCGTTTGAATGTCGTAAGCACCAAAAGGATCATGCTGATGGAAACACCAATGGACAAGGCAAAAACAAGCAGGATAAGGAAGAAGGAAACCACCAGAACACAAAGGGCATCAATGGCGGTCATGGACCAGAAGGCCATGGAAAGGTTTTTTTAATCCCCTAGTGGCCGGTTGTGGACAACCACCAGGGGCCGTGGCTGAGAGATCCTTGGATGTTGAATGTGCTTTGATGTTCTAGGATAATGATATAGAATAGTTGTAATGCCTCACTGGAGCTTTGCTTCCTGCTGTTTTGTACTCTCACATGAGCAACGACTCTATGTATCTATCTCGTCATTTTCCACTCTTGTACCCCATCAATGGTGAATACTTACAGAATTGATCGTATCCATACAATAGAAAGGAAAAAAAAAAGCTTGAGTTGGCAAACGTGGCCCACAAGATGAACTCACTCACGCAAGTAACTGTCGCAGTTCCTATCTTTGTGGATCTCAAGAAAGAACTCTTGAATATATGGTAACTCGTGTGTGATGTAGACAAAGGATACCATATGTGGGAGCGAGTGGGTGACTCGGTTGAGTTATGTCGTAGCAAGGAATACCTCCCCGTGTACCACTTGCAAGCCAGGCGTACAAACGGATTCTTCACACACTCCTCTCATGATCAAAACCGTGCTTTGCACGCATTTGGGACAATATCAGTTTTGAGTGCTGAGCTTTGGTCTTAGCAACTCCCATGCAACGTTTCAAGCCACAATGAATCGCATTTTCCATGACTAGTTGGGCAAAACCGTCTTGGTGTACTTTGATGGCACCATGGTGTTCTCAAAGAATCACGATGAGTATGTACAACATCTGTGTACCGTGCTCGAGGTCCTCCTCAAGGAGAATTTCTTTGCCAAGATGGAAGAGCATGATTTTGCACACCCCGACCTGCACTACTTGGGCTTCATCATTGGCCGCAAGGGAATCCAAGTGGATCCTCGTAAAGCTGTTGTGGACTTGCCAGGACCAGCCAATGTGGTTGAAATATGGACCTTCCTAGGCTTGGAAAACTATTTTCGTCGCTTCATGCAAGGCTAACATGGCCTTGTTTTCTCACTCATAGCTCTCACATGTAAAGACGTGAAATGGACATGGTCATGGGCAAGTGTAAGCATGCATTTGTGCGTGTCAAGGAAATGCTGACATCTGCACCTGTGCTTGCACTCTCAAACCCCAAAAAACAATACAAGGTGCTATGTGATGCATCTATCATTGGGATAGGGGATTTCCTTATGCAAGAAGGATTACAGGTCGCATATGAGGGTCGTAAACTCCCAGGTGCAGAGACTTGCTACACCACAGGTGACGAAGAGTTACTTGCGGTAGTACATGCGTTGAAGACTTGGCACTGCTACCTAGAAGGTGCCATGGGTGGATTCACAGTGGTTACAGTCCACAATCCTCTAGTATTCTTTCACTCACAACGAAGCCTTTCTCAGCGACAAGCTCTTTGGGGCGAGTAAATGAGGAGATTCCACTTCTTATCGATCCGGTCATATGAATGTGCCATACCCATTGAGTTGCACTCTGGTCAATGCAGTTCTCACCCCATCCTAAGCATGATCCCTCTTTAAAAAATACATACAGGAGTAGGATGTGCCCATGCCCGATAGCCCCCTACGCCAAAAACCGAACCAAATGGCGCATTTTATGTTATTTCTACAATGTATTCACATGGAATACTTTGATGCCTCTGGTCTCTACTGGAAGGGCAACTTGGTGGTTGTGTCCAACTCCAAAAAGCTGCGAGATGAGATCCTTTTTCAGTACCATAATCCAGTAGCAGCTAGCCACCTTTGTACAAAAAAAAATCCGAAAGGCTCTCTGAGAGCATTGTTGGTGGCTAGGATGGTCGTGCGATGAATACAAATATATCCAAGCCTGTGACTTGTACATCCACATCAAAGTGAGCAACAAGGCACGAGCAAGATTGCTGAAGCCCCTTTCATTGTCTAAATTATTGTGGGCAGAAATGAGCATGGAATTCATCTCTGACTTACCCAAAGCATCTCGTGGCCATGATGCTATCTTTGTGGTAGTTGAATTGTTGACCAAGATGATGCATCTCATTTCCATAGCCACACATGCCACTGCCGAGGAAACACCACATCTTTTGGGATACCATTGTTCGATAACATGGATTGTGGTTTTGCATTATCTATCATCGAGATGTGCGATTTTCAAGTAAAATTTGGCAAGCCCTTGGTGAGATCTTTGGTATCCGCCAGCAGATGTCCATTGTTTTTCATCCACAAATGGATGGATAGACTGAACGGATGAACCAAACTCTAGAGCAGGTACTGTACATGGACCATTCGATGGATGACTGGGATGAGTTTCTCAGTCTGGCAGAGTTTTTCTATAACAACTCTATTCATAAGTCCATGAAGCTGACACCGTTCTTTCAAAACTACGACCGGCATCAGATGGTTCCCGTCTCCTTGGTCAGGCACGTGGGCGGATGGAATCAGGTACCCTCCACCCATGCCTTTGCCGATTCCATGGACACTCTTCATTGAGAAGCACGTCAATACCTCCATGCATCGAAGTAGAACCAGAAGGCCTATGCCAATGCTGGTCGCCATGACATCACATTTTTTGTTGGCGACTAGGTGCATTTGAGCACAGAGAATATGCATCTCTAGAATCCTGGAGCAAGGAACAACCTTCCTTAGTGGGTCGGACCACTCAAGGTCACCAAAAAGATTATTGAGGTTTCTTACCGCTTTGCTCTTCCAAATTTCATGAAGATTCATGACGTGGTTTACGTCAGTCTTCTTGCACATTGTGTTCGGGTCCGGTTGTGGACCCGAACACAGTAATTGGGAGCCTCAGATTCAAGTCCCGGCCGCCATGATCAAGGACTATTGGCAAGACCAGGCTGCTCACTTTCGCACTCATGCCCCCAGGGTACCACCCTGGCACTCCCATGCAAGGAACCTTCACCTGTTAGTGTACAGAAAAGAGAACACACACACGCACTACACGCGTTCGCTTTGGGAAGCTATATGTGAAGTTTGACACATGGTACAGGCTCCAACTTCTACATGAGTGGTCTAGTGTGATGGAATACACTCAGTGTTTCTGTAAAGTTATCACCGACAAAGTGGTGGTATGTTGGTAATGACCTTGTCCCCGAAAAATTGTATTTTTACTGCAACGAGCTCAAGCAAGATATTTGGTGAGAAATCACCATTTTTTGAATCCATTAAGACCTTCCGCAAATGATCACAGTAGCTAACCACGATGACAGTGGCGACTACATTGCTCGGATGCGAGATTCCAATGGCTAGTGACCCCAAAGCCTCAATCCTTATTGTGGTCGAGGAAAGGTGTAGTCCGTGGAAACCTTGTGTAGCAGATTCAATGGAATCCTTGGCCGACTAGGCCAAAACCGCGGTGCTTGAGGGTCTCCGACCCTCAAGCCATCCCGTCCAACTGCCCACAGTCCGAGGTGACCCCGCTCAAGCCACGTGGCTCCTTTGACCGGTCAGCGTTGCAATGCCACGCTACACATTGTCTCCGATGGAAGTTGGCACCGTTGACCAGCACAATCAACGGCTCTGATGGACTTGCGGAAAGTTGGGTCATATCTCTCGTGAGTGCCAAAAGCGGCAACAACAAGCCAAAAGGAGGAGGGGTTGCAAAGAAAGAATAAGGAGTCCGGAAACGAAAGAAGGCAGGAGTAGACAACAAGGTTCCTATCTAGTCGGAAAATTTTGTGTCGACTGATCACCCATCTAAGCAGCTCTCATTGCTGCATATGAGGGTTATTGAGATCACAAAGTTCGACAAGGGGCATAAGGACGACCAACTGGCTTTACTACTACAAGTGCAACCGAGGGGCTGTATAAGTCACACAACGGCACCCACACTACTGGATGGAGGAACTTCTCATAGCTTTGTCACCAATGACATGGTTCAGAGGCTGGGTTTGTAGACCAAATCGAGAGTGTTTGAAAGAAAAACTGTGTACAAGTGAGTGCGGATCTGTCGACTTTACAAACCACTCCGGCTACAAATCGAGAATCTACACGACATAACGGTCTAGAAGACTTACCCAATGAGTGACCACAAAATCATCCTCAGACAAGATTTCCAATACCAACACAATCCGAAGGTTGAATGGAGCAGCGGAGAACTCTACGTCACCATTAATGGTAGAAAGCAACACCTGCCTCTGGTCTACCAGCCCATAACATAGCGGTGGTTGTAGGAAGTAGCAGAGGTAGAAGTAGTAGAGGAAGTTGCGACAACCAAAAAACAAGACCCAGTATCTGTGGATGTGGCCAAGCGATATCTGAAGCATGGAGCCCAAGCGTGGCTAGTCCGTATGGAAGCAGGGGAAGCGAAAGAAATCACAGCTGCCAAAGCAACACCGACGGCGTCAACACCTCAAACGTTTACAATAGTAACGAAAGAGTTCACGAAGGTCATAAAGGAGTTCGAAGGGACTTTTCCCGACAAACTATTCCAAGAATTACCACCACAACACAGCATCGATCATCAGATAGACTTGAAGTCGGGTAATAGAACGACAATGAAGGGGAATCATCAGATGAGGGATCACAAGCTGACTGAACTCAAGAAATAGCTATAATAGATTCTTGGTGAGGGTTTCATCTGACCCTCCACGTCACCCTATGCAACACCTGTACTTTTGTGAAAATGATAACAGGAGAAATGTTGATGTGCGTGGACTACCAAGCATTGAACAACATCACCATCATGAACCGCTACCCCCTCCCACGAGTAGATGAGCCTTTTGACCGCTCCGTGAGGCCCAAATTTTCAACATTAACCTACGCATTGGCTATATTCTGATTCGCGTATCTGACAAGGACGTCGAGAAGATAGCATTCCGCTACGTAGACGGGCTCTTCAAGATCAAGGTGATTTTGTTTGGGCTCACAAACGCCCCTATAACATTTATGCTAGCAATAAACAATATTTTTTATCCGTACCTTGATGACTTTGTCATCGTGTATCTCAACGACATCCTGGTGTGCATCCACACCCCGTCGAAGTACAATGGATATCTACAAAACGTTCTCAAGGTCCTACATATAGAGAGATTTCGAAAAACTCTCAAAGTGCGAGTTTGGCCACTGTTGGATCAAGTTTTGGGGCCACATCATCGACGGTGGACGGATCACCATGCTCTTGAAAAAGGTGGAGTTAGTCGATAATTGGATGACGTCCTAAAATGTTTGAGACTTCCATGTAACTTTGGACTTATATGACTTTAAATTTCCATTGGTAAAAGACTATGCCTCGATGTCAACGCCTTTCTCTGATCTGAATCGGAAAACCACCAGGTAGAATTGGGGGGAGAGCGAAGAAGAAGCGTTCAACTCTTTGGGAAACGCTTTGACCTCGGTGCCAACCTTACGATTGGCGGATCCAACGGCGGACTACATAGCCACTGATTTGTGCAATTGACCCATTGGAGTTGTTCTCCTCCAAGATAACGACGGTGGAGAACAATTGGCCGCGTATGTGTCAAGAAAACTACGCAGGCTTGAACTAAACTATGCTATGCACAAAAATTATATGCTCGCATTCATGCACGCATTCAAGACATGGCAAAAAAACTTGGAATGCCAACGATGCATCGTTTGCATCGATGATCACTCCCTGAAATATCTCAAGACCCAGCCAAATCGAAGCCTTCGACAAACTCGATGAATGGGGTTCATATAGACCAAATTCTTCTATGGCATTGAGTACCAACTTGGAAAAACAAATAAGATGGATGATTTAAGTCAACGACAAAAGATCTAATGGCTAAGATTAGTACGCTGCTCGTCCAACGAGACACGTACCTCGTGAGGTTGTTTGCAAAGAGTTACGGGGAGTTCGACGGGTATGACAAAACCAGGTTTTGGTACAACAACCCCTGTTTGCAACGGCGATTCACTTGCCAAGCTGTTGTGCCTCCGAACAAGGAATTGCGATAAATGCTATTAGAGGAGTGCCACGACACTGGTCTAGTTGGATATTTTGTGAGGACAAGATGCTAAACAACTTGGCGAAGGACTACTGGTGGGACAAGATGCCGATCGACGTGGCCACCTTCTATAAACTGTGCAACACCCGTCAAAGACAAAAATCTTGTCGTATGTGGCCACGTGGTCTATTTCAACCTCTACCCATTCCGATGGAACTGTGGGCTGACGTTAACATGGATTTTGTGACGGGACTGCTCACCACTCCTGAGGAGTATGACGCCATTTTCGTCGGGGTGGACGTGATTCTTAGAATGTCACACTTCACTCTGGCGACAACCACCATCAGAACAGAGGGAAAAGCATGGATGTTTCTCAACCAGATCATGCAATGACACGGAGTACCACGTGCCATCATCAATGACATAGACGGCCGCTTCACTAGCCACTTTTGGCACGAACTGATGACATGCTACGACAGTCTGATCAATCTAGTTATCAATGACGTTCCATCCTAAAAGCGAAGGACAAACCGAATGCACCAATCAGACGCTCAAACATTTTCTTAGAAGTTTATACGAGCCACACGGCACCGATTTGACAGCAAAAGCACCGAGTGCCGAACACGCATACAACTCTGCCACTTCCACCGCAACTGGTAAAATACCCTTTGAGGTAGTGTATGGTAAACTTCCCACCACACCGGTTGGACTGGAGAGCCAGATTAACTTTCTCCCTGATGAAATTCATCGTCCGGACATTGCATGCATGTGGGAGGAAACAAGCAAGCTCTGGCGAAGATGCAAGATGCAATGGAACAGACAACTGACTCACATCACACCGATGACGTGTTCGGTGTTGATGATCGCGTCCTCCTTGACTCTGCAAATATCAAACTCTAAGAAAAGGACTTCACAAAGCTCAAACCATGCTGGTTGGGACCGTTTGAGATCGAGCGAATGCAAATCCCAGTCGTCGCTGGACTTCGTCTCCCCAAGAGCATGGCGATCCATCCTTTCAACATGAGTAAGCTCAAGCATTGTCAGGACTCCACTCAGAACTTCCCCGATGTAGACGTTGCACGCCCACCACCTGTACAAGTTGACGGAGATGCGGAGTACGTAACTGGAGATATCTTCGGACATCGACGTAGTGGAAGAACGACCGAGGATGTGGTCAGGTGTTACGGCTATGACGTTGCGAACAACAACCAGGGGCCCTATGACAACCTCCAGGACATCGATCATATGATTGACGTCTAGTTTTGTTGTCACCGGGCTACTTCTGCTAACGCGCGAGGTCGTCACGGCTAAAAGGGGGGAGTGTTGCGTCCTTGACATACACGAGTCCCTAAATTTCATGAGTGCGTATTTTTGTTCTTACAGTCTTGGCCCACCGCACGTCGAGTTTTGAAATATTATACCGTTCAGCCTGGAACATTTTGGCCTAGTGTCTGACCTCTTGTGTTTCGTTCCAGACGTTTCTGGCAACTTCGACCACTTTCAATAATGGTCGACATAAGTGTCGCGAACCATTTTTATGTTTTGACATTGTTTCGTCGACTTCTCGACGACACTCAACTTTTATGAAGAAGCGTCGCGATATTCCCGAAGTCCCCCGACTTCTCGGCGGAGCTTCTCGCATCCACTACCCACGGCGCGCACGTGCGCGCGTCGCTCGGCTCAAATGCTGGAGACCCGAATTCCGCCTCATTCCTATCTTCGACATTGTATAAATATACTCGACTTACTCAAAACTTGTCATCGAAGTACACTTATTACTTAATACAAATTATCCATTAGTTCCAAAAACTCAAATCCTCTTTTTCTTCGCCATTCATCTCTGTGAACCACGCACGTTTTGCTTGGCATAACAGTCAAACCCTCCCCCGTATTACACTTGGGATTTAGGGTTTTTGTTTTTCGCGAGCTCTTGCTGGGCTCTGCGGTAGTGGGGCCTAGATGGTTCCTTTTCAACGCATTGGCAGTCTCCCCCCCCCCGTGGAAACCACATGCTATTGGTTTTTGCGCATCTCTCATTGTGCTCTGTTGTGTCCTCCCGGCTTGTGTACATCGGCGTCCAGATGACTGATGGTGAAACTCGACGCTGCTGGAGTGTCGTCCGGTAGAGCCGACGCATGCTGAGGCCTACTCGCAGTTTGCATGAAGCTTTCTCCCTCCGGCGACGTGCTCAGCTCCATCGGCAGGCCTCCTTGGCAGTCAGGCCGCCGGCGGTCACTGCCACCGCAGATGCTGTTTGCATGCACCCAGTGCTAGTTCTGACTGTGCCATTGTGTCTGCAGCATCGTCCTCTGCCTAGGGACCATGTCGCTTGCTGCGTGTCACTGTTTGACGTCATGGACCGTCGTAGGCACTGCCTGGGTTCGGGCAGTCATAATTCTTTGCTGCTATTTTACTAGCTGATTTTGACCGTACGACTACGTTCGCATCGTCGGTAGTATGGTATGGTCCAGTTTTTAGGCAAAACGGACAATGCCCGGGTTTTGGGCTGTCGGGCGTCTCACAAGGCTCACCGAGAAAAACATGTCTGCCAGAAAATAGGTCTAAGACTATTTTGTGATTGGCTGGTTAGTTGAGTAACAAGTTCTACACTAGTGGGGGTGAGCTAGAACTTGGAGGGGTCTCCCATTTTTGTTCATTCTTCACTCCTAATCATTTACTTCCAGTTTTCAACTGCTTTCTGACGCTAACACTGGTGCGCGCATCTCTTAGTGACAAATCCAGAGCACTCAGACTTAGACTCTAGAGCAGCAGACTGAGGGGGCAGCTGACTAAGCAACTTGCATGGAAGCCTGCACGCTGCATCAACTTCGCCACTGCCCCAACCTGCGTTCTAGTATAGTTTCCATTTTGGTATTTGAGCCAGAGCATAGCAACAGAAGAAGACGACTGGTGTACAGGTGCCTGACTACGCTAGCAGACCCCCCATACGTGCCAGTGCAGGGGAAATGTTGCCGGATTTTGTCCGACAATATTGACCTACCTCGTGGCGGTGTCAGAATTTTTCCCACGACCACTGGGCCAGGGGAAATGCTGCCGGATTATTTTTTCCGGCAACACTGACCCCCACGCTAGGCACGAGGAGGTGAGCGGCAAGCCACGTCAGGCATTTGCTGGCGACAACGCACGTGGTGACGTTATCCAGGTGGAGTTACTCGCAACAGCAACCCATAGCAGCAACAACAGCTTGCAGTAGTAGCAAGCAGTGGCAGTAGCAGGGGCACGTAGCAGCAACCAGCAGCAGCAGCAACTCATAGCAGCTCGCAGCAGCTCACAACAGCAGCAGCCCGCAGCAGTAGCGGCAGCAGCCAGTAGTAGCACCAGCGAGCTGTAGCAGCAGCAGTAGCTGCAGTAGCAGTAGTAGCAGCAACAGGAGTAGTAGCAGCAGCAGCATCAGCAATAGTGAGTAGCAGCAGCAGTTGCAGCGAGCAGTAGCAACGGCAAGCATCAACATCAGCAACGAGAAGCACAAGAAGCAGCAGCAGCAATAATAACAATAGTAGCAGCAGTTGCTGCAGCTGTTTGTAGCCCGCTTCTCAAAGCGAGCAGCGAGCTGCTGACAGCGAGCTCGCCACTCATAGTGAGCAGCGAGTAGGCAGTAGCGAGCAGCAAGCTTGCTACTTGTGGCTTGCTACTCGCAGCGAATAGTGAGCTCGCTGAGACGAGAAAAAAAGAAAAAAATGAAGAGACAAAATATCCCCCATCCCGCCAATGGTAGCTTAGTAGCAGCAGCAGCAGTTGTAGCATTAGTAGCAGCAGCAGCACCACCACCACCAGTAGCTGTAGCACCAGTAGCAACGGCAGCAGTAGCTATAATAGCAACAGTAGTAGCAACAGCAACGGCTGCTGCTGCAAAGCTGCTATAGCAATAGCAGCTGCAATAGTAGCAGCAACAGCTACAGCAGCAACAACAGCAGCAATAGCAGTAGCAGCAATAGTAGGTGTAACGCTGCTACAATGCAGCAGTTGTAGCAATAGCAGCAGCAGTAGTAGCAGCAGCAACATGCGTAACAGCTACAGCCGCCGCAGCTGCACCAACAATCATTGCAGTAGTAGCAGCAGCCGTAGTAGTTGCTACAACAGTAGATCAGCAGGAGCAACAACGGCAGCAGCAACAACGGCAGGAGCAACAACAGCAATGGCTGCAGCTGCATAGAAATGACTCTAGTAACAACCACTGCTGATGTCACTGCTGACGTCACTACTGATGTCATCAATACTAAAAAGGGTGGAGAGCAGGGGAAGAAACTCCATAGCAACAGCAGCAGCAGCTAATGCAAGCAATAGCTGCTGACATCAGCCATTCTAGGCTGACAGAACTGCTGACATCAGCAGTACATAAAAGAAAAAAAACAATAAAACACACAGAAAATAGGGCACCAACACCCATGGCTAACAGCCCCACTAGGGAGGGGTCCTCCTCCAAGTTGGGGGGACCACCAGGGAGGGTACCCCTCCAAGTTTTCTTGTAGCAGCTACAGCAGGTGTAGTAGCAGCAGCAACAGCAGAAGCAATAGTAATAACAATAGCAGCAGCAGTAGCAGCAACGACAGTAGCAGCAGTAGCAGCAGTAGAAGCAGTAGTCCACAGGCTCCGTCGCCGACGCCTCTGACCCCCTAGCTGCCATCTAGCAACAGCTTGCCGCTCTGACGCAGCAGCTTTCAACAATGTAGTCGTCGGCCTCCCAGACTCATACCAATGGTCCGTCGCCTTTCATCCCTCCTAGACACGCAAGCTCTGCCGAGTCTGCGGCTACGTATTACCTTGCACAGCTGCAGACTCAGCGCCAGCGGCAAACTGTGACCTCAGTTCTTGGCCCAACTTTGGGCGCCGGCCGTAGGCCTAAGGACTTTAAGACGCCGCCCCCACCGCTCCAGGCAGGCGAACAGTTCCACAGCTGGGAGCTCAGCTTCCGCATCTGGACGCAGGGTGAGAGCTTGTGGACGTACTACACCCTTCCTAGAGCCCTTCCTCGGCGACTTCACCTTTGGCAAGACACCAGATCCCGTTGTCGCATGGCATGTTCTCACCTGTCCCCATCGTCTATCCAGCGAGGATGAGACCTGCCATCTACTGCGGGAGTTCAACTCCCTGCGCATGGGGGAGACCGAGACAGTCACTACCTACTGGTAGCGGGCTGAGGACATCCTCTGTCACCTCGGCACTTCTGCTCCACCCCCTCTGCCGCGCTCTCCACCATCAAGCACCGTGCCACAGATGCATTCACGGATGTCCTCGTCCACTACTCCCAAGAGGTTCTCTCCACCATGGCGGCTCAGGGTACCCTCATGCCCTGGGCATACGAGCTCTTCCTCAGGATTGAGGAAGCTAGTCCGGAGGCCCGCCTCCAGCACACAGAGGCTCTCGCCTTTCCTATCGTCACCTCCGTGGCCGTTGCCTTCCCCGTAGTAGCGACTTTCACTAGCTCCCCGTCGCCGGGAAAGAAGAAGCGTCGAAGCAAAAAGGGCAAAGGTCAGTAGCAACAGTAGCAGCAACACTCGACTGGGTCTAATGATAATGGCTCGGTCTGCCAAAACTGTAGCCAGCCAAGGCACGGGTGGTACACGTGCCCGCTACCGACGGATGAGGCTCGCGTCATTGCCACCATGCGTCGCCAATGGGAGCGTTGTTTCGCCTCCGCCGCCATCACTGTCGCCGCCTCTGACGCCCCGACCCCGTCTAGCAGTTCCACTCCTCCGACCACGACCATGGTCCCGTAGACGTCAGCTCCTCTGCAGTATCATCCGCACCCGTCGGCGCCGTCATTCCACTCACCGGGAAAGTCTTCCTTCTATCCGGGCTCCGGCGCCGTCATCCCGTACTCCGTCTACACTTTCGGGCCGTCCACGCGTGAACGACAGCTGGAGTAGTTCATTACGCTCCAGCTCGGCCTGCCTCGCCCCCCCCCCTAGGGAAGTGCGAGTTGTGTCACCTCGTGCTTGACCCCCTCACCCTGCATGACTGAGACTGAGTTGCGGTCGTGTCCTGCCTCCTCATCTGTTTTTCCGTCCCCCGTTGTCTCCCCTGTCCCCTTCCGTGACGATGCCGCATGGCTCGATGATTGGCAGTCTCGGTTTGTGTCCCCTTCCACCGCGTCCGCATCTCTTGCTTGCTGCCATGTGACTGTGAGCGATCTGGCGATTCCGGTCCAGGTGCCGGCCGAGACCTGGATCATCGACTCCTTGGCCACGCATGACATGACGGCCTCTCGTGAGGCCTTCAGTATGCTTGGTCCTGTAGGTGATGTCTCCGGTGTCCGGACGGGCTTCAGCCAGATGTTACCTGTCCGCAGCAATGGTGTCGTTCGTTTCCGTGGTCCTACCGGGGATGTCTTTGTGACCGATGTCCTTTTCGTCCCCAGTTTTGAGCCGAGCCTCCTGTTTGTTACTACCCTTGACCACATGAGCATGGACGTTGTGCACATGGGTGGTGTTGGCACTGTGTCGTTGTGTCCGTCCGGTCTTGTCGTTCTCCATGCCACCACCAGTGGCAACCTGTGGCACGTGCCTCGTTTGTCTTCCTCTCCATCAACCTCCCCGTTGACCACCGCAGGCCATGTGCTTGTCACCAGTACGCTTTCTTTGCAATACACCCGTCTCCTGCACCACCACCTTTGCCACATCCATTCTGTTACTGTCGATAGCATGCTCTGCACCCAACCGGCCAAGGGCCTTGACCCTGAGAATTTCCCTTTTCCGTGCCACACAGAGTGCATTGATTGCGCTCAGGGAAAAATGCACAGGTCCAGATATCCTTTGTCCTCCTCCCGTGCGGCCGCCCCTCTCAACCTAGTCCATTCCGACGTCATGGGTCCTTTCCCCACCGAGTCCATCGGAGAGCATGGCCGTTATGTCCTCACCCTTATAGATGACTACTCTTGCTACCGCTGGGTCTTCTGCCTTCAACAGAAGATCAATGTCGCTCGTGCCATTCAGATTTGACTTGTCCTTTTGGAGCGTGAGTGTGGTCGACCTCTTTGCCACTTTCACTCCAATCGCGGTGGTGAGTACATGGGCGAGACCACGGCGTTTCTTACCTCCCACGGTATCCACCACGAGACGTCTGTGCCCTACACGCCCGCCCAGAACGGCGTCTCCGAGAGGTGGAACTGTACCATGGCCGATGCCGTCCGCACCATGCGGGTTGAGTCTGGTCTCTCCGATGGCTTCTACTTTGAAGCCATGGCAAACATGGCATGGGTCTGGAACCAGATTCCTCACAGACCCCTTCCCCACCAGTCCACGTCGTACCAGCACTGGTGCGGTCAGCGAGCCGACCTCCACCCTGCTCACGTCCGGGGTTGCGTGGCCATTGTGTGGCTGCCCATCCCGCAGCAGGGCGGCAAGCTCGTCTTTTGTGGGCATGCTTGGAACTTTTTTGTTTTTAAGATGGTCCAGGTAAAAAATCCCTCCCACCGGGCTCCCTTCCGGAAGCGGTTACATTGGTGACTGTTTGATCCGCTTCTCTTCGGTCGGATTCGGCGTCGACGTATTCGGCGGCCGAAGTTCCATTCTTGATGGGTTTGCTTTGGTCATGTCATTTGGCTCTCGCCGTCATCTTCACCTCACATCACGAGCCATTGGTCATGATTCCAAGGTCAATGGGGGGAGCCCCTGACAATGGGGGACTCCGGTCCTTGCACCTTTCTCGGTGTCTCTCGTCAGTCCAAGGCCTGGCGCTTCTGGGATCCCTCCTGACAATGCATCGTCGAGTCCCACGATGCCCTCTTCTTTGAGGAGTTGTTTCCACACGATCTCGTTTGCTCCGGCTTGTCGGTTTCCCTCTTGTCGCGTAAGGGAGTGGTGATTCTGTCCTCCATCCTGCCGCTTCCGGGTGGCACATCACTTAGTCCCTCCGAGCCAGCAGCCCTTGTCGCGCCCGTTGGCCCCTTCGAGCAAGCAGCCCCAGTCGCTCCCGCTGGCTCCTCCAGGCCAGCCACCCCAGTCGCATCCACTGGTCCCTCCAGGCCGGCAGTCCCAGACGCGCCCGATGGTCCCTCCGGGCCGGCAACCCCAGACGCTCCCACTGGTCCCTCTAGGCGGGCAGCCCTAGAAGCGCCCGATGGCCCTTCTGAGCCAGCGGTCCTAGTCCTATCTCATGGTCCCACCGATCCAGCCGCCCCAATCATATCCACTGGTCCCTCCGGCCCGATCGCCTCAGTCGTGCCCGCTGGCTCCTCTGGGCCGGCGGCCCCGGTCGCGTCCGCTGGCCCCTCCGGGCCAGCCGTCCCAGTCGCGCCCGCTAGCCCCTCCGGGCCGGCGGCCCCAATTGCGTCCGTTGGTCCCTTCGGCCCAGCAGCCCCGTCCGCCTCCACCGGCCCGTCAGACTCAGTGCCATCTTCTGCCTTACCACGCTATACACGTGGCCCATGCGGCAGCCTCCGACCCAAGCCGTTAGTTAGCGCGCAGACCGGAGCAGCTCGCCCTGTGGCATCTCAGTCTTCTATCGCTCCACGTGTCTCTTCCACTCCTATGGTCGTGAGTGGGGACATTGGCACCAAGGCTCTCGGCCTGACCACTTTGTCTATCATTGTAGTCCTTCACCTTTGCTCTACACTAGGCTACGCCATGCTTCATCACGAGCATCGGTATGCTGTCATGGCTGCACTCGCACGCATCCCACCTGGAGCTCGAAATGCTCACGCTCTCTCAGTCCGCTCCATAGCACACCCGGAGGACCCAGCCACCCTGTGCAAGGCTCGAGCCTCTCATGAGGCTGCACACTGGGATCCTGCCTGCGCTGACGAGCTCACTACTATCCGGCAGCACCATGTGTATGATCTCGTCAACCTCCCTCCAGGACGGAAGGCCATCGGTGCCAAGTGGGTTTTTCGGCGCAAACGGAAGCCCGACGGGTCCTTGGACAAGTACAAGGCCCGCCTCACAGCCAAGGGGTTTGCTCAGATCCCCGGGGTCGATTACGACCAGATCTTTATCCCAGTTGACCGATTCTCCACGAGCCGGGCGCTCTCTAGTCTGGTTGCCCAGCATGGGTGGGAGCTGCATCAGATGGACATGAGCAACGCCTTCCTCCATGGGTCGCTGGAGGGTGAGGATCTCTACATGGTGCAGCCTCCAGGCTTCGACGACGGTACAAGGGGAGTCTGGCGACTGCGGAAAGCCCTCTATGGCCTGAAGGAGTCGCCTCGGTGCTGGAACCAGGAGATCACCAGCACGCTCCTTCGCGGCGGCCTTCAGCGTAGTACCGCTGACCCCACACTGTTCGTAAGCCCGCAAGGCCAGACCCTCGCCACTGTTCTTGTTTGCGTCGACAATCTCCTCATTGTGTCGCCTGATATGGCTGTCATCCAGCGTGTCAAGGACCTGCTACATACCGCCTACCTGATGAAGGATCTCGGGTCTGCCCGAGTCTTCTTGGGCATGGAGCTCAAGCGTGATCGCTCCCTAGGCATCCTCCACGTCCACCAGGCTGCCTATGTGTAGACCCTATCCACTCGCTTCGCCGAGGACCTGCCCCTTGTGCCCAACGCATCTTCACCCATGTCACCTGATGGTCAGATAAAGCTTGAGAGTCCTGACCGAGCCATTGTGGAGGAGCCATTTGACGTGACCACGTAACAGCGAGTCATTGGGTCACTGAGGTTCCTGGAGACGACGACGTGCCCAGACATCGCGTTCGTCGTCAACCTACTGGCTCAGTTTTCTCATGAGTCGCGTCACCTCCACTTCAAGGCCACGATATGAGTACTGCGCTATGTCGTATCGACTCCTCGGTGAGGTCTCATGTTCCGCCGCCAGCCGTCTATATTCGCGGTGGGCTACACCGACAGTGACTGGGCCGGCAGTCCAGACTGTAAGAGTTGCACAGGATGGATCTTTCTGATCGGTGGCACGACTGTGTCCTGGCGCAGTGGCAAGCAGGGGTGCATTGCACACAACACTATTGAGGCTGAGTACGTGGCTAGTGGCTCAGGCGCATGCAAGAGTGTGTGGTTGCGTCGTCTGTTGTCTGAGTTGCATCAGTCCGTCGCATCCATCACGATGCATTGTGACAATGAGAGTGCCAAGACCATTGCCGACAATGACGGTGTGCATCACAAACGTACAAAGCACATCAACATTGAGTATCACTGTGTGTGTTCATTGTTGCATGAGGGCAGTGTCAGCATTGTGTGGGTTGAGACAGCACGGCAGCTGGCTGACTTCTTGACCAAGGCTCTGAAATGCGACTTGTTCAAGAAGGCTGTGAGTTCAGTTGGCGTGCATCCGTGAGTGGCTTTCATTGTCCCTGCCTACGTCTCTGCGTGCCCTGGGGGAGTCTGGTTCTTGACTGTGCCTCTGCCCGCACATGTGCACTATGCCTGTGAGTCATGGGGGAGTGTTGCTTTTTGCACATCTCTCATTGTGCTTTGTTGTGTCCTCCTGGCTTCTGTACATCGGTGTGCAGATGACTGACGGCGAGACTTGACGCTACTCGAGTGTCGTCCGGTGGAGCCGACGCACGCTGAGGCCTACTCGCAGTTCGCTGAAGCTTCCTCCCTCCGACGACATCCTCAGCTCCATCGGTAGGCCTCCTCGGCGGTCGGGCCGCCGGCGGTCACTGCCACCGTAGATGCTGTATGCATGCACCCAGCGCTAGTTCTGATTGTGCCATTGTGTCTGCAGCATCGTCCTCTGCCTAGGTCCTTGTCTCTTGCTGCGTGTCACTGTTTGACGTCATGGACCGTCGTAGGCACTGCCTGGGTTCTGGCAGTCATAACTCTTTGCTGCTATTTTTCTAGCTGATTCTGACCGGACGACTACGTTCACTGCGTCGGTATTATGGTATGGTCCAGTTTTTAGGCAAAACATACAACGCTCGGGTTTTGGGCTGCCGGGCATCTCGCAGGGCTCACCGAGTAAACCCTTTTTGCCAGAAAATAGGTCTAGGACTATTTTCTGATTGGTTGGTTAGCTGAGTAACAAGTTCTACACTAGTGGGAGAGCTAGAACTTGGAGGGGTCTCCCATTGTTGTTCATTCTTCACTCCTAATCAGTTACTTCCAGTTTTCAACTGCTTTCTAATGCTAACATTGACGCGCGCGTTTTTGAGTAACAAATCCAGAGCACTCAGACTTAGACTCTAGAGCAGTAGAATGAGGGGGCACCTGAATAAGCAACTTGAGTGGAAGCCCGCACGCTACATCAACACCGCCACTGCCCCAACCTGCGCTCTAGTATGGTTTCCATTTGACGCAACCCCCCCTCAAACATTCACAAACTCCTCGAAAGCAATATTTGTAAATGTACAAAGAAATTGTTGAGGTTTGCATGTCAACAGAACATTACATGCAACGTCAACATGTTCTTTTTTTGTTGTTGTTCATGGGCATAATGTGAATATTCTATAGACAACAAGGTAGGGGAGTCTTATTCTTTGAATCACGTATTATTCTCTAGACCGCCGGATACGTGTTATGCACTAGGGAGATGAGAAACTTCCTAGAACCTTCCTAACCACTTGCCGCAACACTAGGCATCAGCGCTAGGTCAGCGTGTGACAACAGTCACAAGTCAGAGACAAAACTGTAAGGGTCTGGGTAGGGACACGTACTGAGTGTCAGGAAGCTCAAAATAAATATTATTGCAGAGAGAGATACCAAATGACAAGTCCATATCATAAATACCTGCCGCGGTGCATGACAGGTGTCGCATGCGGCAGTGCAAGGCCTGTCCTAAAACCGGCCCAAAAACACTGATTTGGCCGTAACTTTGCGCAGACAAATCAGAACGCTACGCCGTCTGAACCTAGAGATGCAGAATCTCAAGCCAGATACTACGATTGGTCACACGCATAAGTCCGGCATCGATTGGTGGACAGAAAATGCAAAACATGCAAATCGGGCTCAAGAGCTAGTCCACCGAGAAAACGCTAGGGTCTGCAGAAAAACCGCAAAGCACCCCGGCAAGCACCCAGGGCGTGGTGGCAGCTCTCTCGCAGCCGCTGGTGGATGGAGCCACCACTCGTTGGTGTTGCGGTGCCAGCTGCGTCCGCATCAAGGATAGGCTACAGAAAAAACCGCAGGAGGTCCGAGACAGCATCCACGACGCTGGGGCAGTCGTCGGTCAGCTCCGAATGGGTGGTCCACCACCTGTCGACGCGCCGGTGTCTCCGGGGTCCGCATCGGGGACCATGTCGTCGCGCTCTCCTGTACCGCTGCTCTCCTTGCCGTCACTCATGACAGGTGGAAGCCACACACACCAACACTCCCCCTAGCTGACACAACTGTCAACATAATAATGTCTGAGCGAAGGCAAGAGATGATGGCTCAGGCAACCAATCATAGCGAGCACTGATCAAGCATACCACAGTACAGGGTCTCCTCGTGACAATGGTGCATCCCACCAAATTCCCGGGTCTCGACTATGCACGAAGTCAATCACACACCTACGTGTCAAACATCATGTAAGAGAGACAGAGAAATAACGTCTCCTCGTGACCCCGGAAAATGTCTCCGGGTGTCCGGGTCTCGACCACATCATGCATGGATCATACATAACACATGTAGGAAATGGATCTCCACGTCACACCGGTAGAACTCAACTGGTGTACGGGTCTCGACCAGCATAACCTTGCATGGATCATACATAACACATGAAGGCAATGGGTCTCCACATCACACAGGTGAAACTCACCAGGTGCGCGGGTCTCGACCAGCATAACATTGACCATAGCATCATGCCACACCCCAAGTAACCTCGCTGTCCTCAAAAGGGTGTTAGGCCAAAGTCCACACACCAACACTCCCCTTGGGATGCAGAGGCTGACAGTACGAGCAAAGCTGATGGCTGCTCCCAACGCAATCCATGAGGAGGGAGCACGGCTACCCCATGGCCACATATCCATACACTGTTATAGCAAGGGTGACGACGATGCTGGTGGGATAAACTCGTACAGAGCCTCATCCCGGAGCGTCATCGTCGCTGGCAGCGTCATCGCTATCATCGTCACTGCTGTTGTCATCTGCTGATGTGACTGGTGCAGCACTGAGGGCCTCCTCCAAGATAATCGCCTGTTGGATAGCCTCCAACTGCTGAGCTGCATATCGCCTCGCGGCCTCTGCAGCATCAAGGCGCGTGTGGAGCTCAATGAGGTCTGACGTGGCAGCCGACTGGCTGGCTACATCTGCGGCATGCAGGCGGTCAGTCGTGAAACGAACCTGATGGTGGACCTCGATCGTGTGCGTGTCGGCACAAGCCAGTGCCTCCTACAGCCTCGCGGTCTCATCCCGTAGGAAAACGTGGAGCTGCGCCTGCTCGTCGCACAAGTCAATGTCCTCTGCGTCATTCATCAACTCAAGTGCCACCGGGCCACAAAGTGCTGGTAGAGCGCTAGCGCAAGACAATGAGTAGCCACGTAAGTCATCTGGGACTGTAGAAACGGCTGCTCCGAAGGCACCTGCTGCTCGTGACACACCTGTCGCTCGGCATAACAGATCTGGAGATAGCAGGAGCGTATTGTCCATGCATACTACAGCAGGGAGTACCATCATTGGGCTGCAATGTCATTTGGTTGTTCGATGCGAAGGTAGATGATACCGAGGCGCGTTCTTAGTAAATTCCAGATGGCAGTGAAGGTAGCATCATACCCTACTGCCAGATGAATTCGAGGAAAAATACTTAAGATTTATAACGAATTCATGTATTCGTGTGCGAGTGCAATAAGTTTTCAGTTTTTTGTGTGCGATTTATTAATTATCTCTGGACCTGTTCAAGATTTTTCAAGAACGAATTCAAAAGTGCGCTTTTATGCTTCCCGCAGGTGGTCGCGAGGGACGTTTCTGGCCCAAAAACATCGTTTTTCACGTACGACCTTCGGAGTATTGAACACGCTCAGTGGAAATTTCGTTGTTTTTGTGTGCAGTTTGCACATATTTCGTTGCAAAAGTGTGCAAAAAATGAATTATTTTCATAACGAATTTTGTGTGCGACTGCAAAAATATTTTTTTTCTCGAATTCATCTGTCACTAGGGTAATCCTTGGGCGGACGCCGGTTGTTATGGAGGTGGTCATATTTACCAAGCAGCATTCCAGCCACCTCGTACCCATTGATGTAGATGCCTTGCGAGCTGGAAATTGCGCTTTCTGACCAAGGATGTTACTGGCTTTTGGCCCAAGAACAGGAATCTCAGCCCATGCAGTGGACAGCTTGTCCATAGTGTGCCGTAAACACGATGAAGAAGGGTGAAGGAGGAAGGTTGAACGTCGGAGTTGGCGCAGGGATGGAACCTCGTGCGCTGCTGAAAGTTTGGCGTGGGCGCAGGTCGTCACAGAGTGAGTGATGCGACCGGGCGGATCCTTGTGCCGAGCAGGAGACGATGTTGACGATGAAGAAGCGAGCGATGATTGAGTGGGCGCAGGGGCAAAACCGCGTGCACTACAGAAAGTAGGGGAATAGAATGTGGCAAGAGGAGGGCAGGAGCCAACGCGCCGTGAGAAATCAGTTGCAGGCGTGGGTGCAGGCTGCTGCGAAGCGGGCAGAAATTTTGTGCAGGTCCTTGTGCTGGCCACATATGCTGATGATGCTGATACGGGAGCTGATGATAACTGAGTGGGCGCAGGGGCAAGCCTCGTGCACTGCGGAAATTTTCGGCGTGGGCGTGGGTCGTCGCGGAACAGGCGATGCTACCGGGCGGATCCTTGTGCCGAGCGGAAAGCGATGCGGAGGAATGAGGAGGCGGCTGATGACTGAGTGGGCGCATGGGTGAAACCTCGTGCGTTGCAGGAAGGTTCGGCGTGGGTGCAGGTCGTCGCGCAACAGGCGATGCGACCGGGCAGATCCGTGCGCTAAGCGGAAAGCGATATGGATGCGGAGGAATGCGGAGGCGATTGGTTGCTGAGTGGGCACAGGGGCAAAACCACGTGCGCTGCGAAATGATGGTGATGAAGAAGATTGATGCGGAGACGGCGTGGATGATGCTGATGAATGAGAGGTTAGGAGGAAGCAGTCGAATGTGAGATAAGACAGGCGGCTGATGGGGATGAGGAGGCAAGAAGGGTGACTTGGAGCGATACGAGGAAGGCAGATGAGTTGGAACACACGGCTTAAGTGGTAGTATTGAGGAGAGTAGAAGGCGGCGAATGGTGTGAAGGTGGCGAAAGCGGATGAAGTTGGACAATGGCGGAGACGAACGGCAGGGACAGTCAAGGGATAGCGGCGCGGTGAGAAAGACAACGATGACAACCAATTTCTTTGCTTCCAGGAGAGTGACGGCTTGTTCCCCAGTTGGCCCGAGATCGACGGATAGGGAGACTGGTGGTGTCCGATATCCTGGTTGCTGGAGGAAGTTGGTTGTGATAGAGGGAGTTGTGCGGTGAGCAGAGAAGCTGTTCCGTTGATGTCGGAAGAGTGACGTCTTGTTCCCCAGTTGGCTCGGAGTGGGAGCAGGAAGACTGGTGGTGTCCGATATCCCGACGACGGTAGTTCTGTTACTGCTGTTGAAAGCACAAGAGGGCGATGCAAGAAGGCGATTCGAGTTGAGGGATGCACGAAGGCTGAAAGAGTAGGACGCAGACGAGGTGGATGAGCCAAGAAGAGGTACGAAGGTGGAGGCACTTGCGGCAGTTGAGGTGATGAGAAGTAGCAGATTTGCGGGTGGTAGGAAGCTTCTCGGAAGTTGACGGCAGATGGCGGCTCGGGAGCTGCTTGTGGCTGTTGCGGACGACCGGTCACCAGATTTTGGCCACGGGCGCGGAATGGGCGCAGGGCTTTTCTCAGGATGATGAGATGTTTCTTCAGCATGACGAGCACTTCAAGCGGTACTGCTGGTGTCAGCTGCTGACGAAGCGGAGAGATGCGAAGTGGCGGCGGCAGCAATAGGGCAATGCAGATCAAAATGGTGAAGTACGGGTGACGGCAGAGCAATGGCGAGGTCACGAAGCACCAGGAGATGTCGCCTAAGGCTCTGATACCATGTCAGAAGAATATAGGGACAAGAGTGACAGTGGCAGAAGCAAGCAGGAGTAATGGAGCCTATACGGGTACAATACACAAGTGACGTGAGCAAGAGCGGTCCGAGGAGTTAGTCGTAGAACTTGGGAGGGGCCGAAGTGTTAGACACAAAAGGTAAAACGGCTGAGGGGAGTGAGATGAGAGATGACTGGCTGAGAGCTGAGCGAAGGAGTGAAGCGAAGAGCTGGGAGTTGTGAGAGGCTGGCGAAGCCAAGGTATGCGAGGAGGGAGTAGAGCGAAGACACGGCGGTGAAACCGCGGAACCAAAGGAGATCAGGATAGACAGAACTGTTCCGGTTAAACTAGGAGGGAATGAACATCCTCCTTATAAAAGGCAGAACAAGACAAAGGAAGATGCAATGACTTCTTGTGCACTAGCCGAACGTGCTTGCGGTCGGCCCGCTTATTAGGGGATCACTCGGTATGGTGCCGTTGGTCGGTTCTCACCATCAACGGTTCGTGTGTAATGGGACCGAGGTGGTTCATGTCGTGGCTTGAACCGTTATTGGGAGCACTCGGTATTTCCGAGAGAGGAGGAACCAGAAACTCCTGGAGATGAACCCATCAGAAGTCCTGCCTTGACAGAGATATTATTCCGACAGATGCCACCCATGAGGGCGCTGTCGGTACTGGCGCCAGCCATGCTGCCTATCTCGACCGTAATAGCACGAAAACCGTGAGGACAAGTGAGACTCGTGCCACGGCTGCATCGACCACTGTACCTATGGCGGCTGCCACGGCTGAGGCTCAGGCGCAGACCACGGCGATGGCAACACCCACGGCCACGCTGCGCAGCTCATGTCGAGAGCTGAGCGTAGGTGATCATCTCACATACTCGGTGACGATGGTACAACTATCGCAACGTGCGACCTCAAGTCGCCTTCGGTGCCGCTAATGCTGCACCGGGTGCCGTCGTCAACAGCCGGCTGTGGCCTCAAGCCACCTTCGCTGTTGCTACTGCTGCTACGACTCTCGCGGCGGCTGCTGCTACAGCAGTTCCCGTCGTCAGCCGACGGTAGTTTCCTCAAGCCACACTAAAAAATAAAATAATTAAAAAACAAATAACAAAACTCACCTTCCTTTTTTTGCTTTTGTTCACCGACCCTCGGCGCGAGTGGGGTACCCCTCCCCGGGCCTTACTCAACTGCCCCACTCGAGGACCCCCCTCTCCGCCTTCTCCCTTTTTTTATTGTTTTTTGTTTTGTTTGTGATGGTGCCACCTCCTCGGATGCCCCCTTTGGGGTTTTCTGGGGTGCCCCACTCGAGCCCCCCCTTCTCTCCTTTTTGGGTTACATAGTAACCCTTTGTTTTCTTACTTTTGTGTGTTTGTGCCGCAAGAAAATCGTGATTGGTGGATCAGTCATTTTTCTGACGTATCCACCAATCAGGGTGCAAGAATCTGTAGGACTCTATGCCCCCCCACGTCCGCGGACGCCCTGCTGAGGTCGACCCAGTACAAAAAAATCATGGACATCCACCTAGATGTCCGGACAGACCCCGGATAGTGAGGAATCACCAGTCCGACGTGAGAGCAACAGGGTAAGGACTGTACGTTGGGTTGGTTCCAACCTTGGCCTCGCCCTGTTCTGTTTCACGGAACTCGTCGTCATGATAAACTCTTGTGACTCGTGAACCCGGCTTCAAACAGGGTCAAAATGCAATTGAAAGAAAAGAAATTCAACCACCATCATAGAAGAAGGTAAATAGATTTCATTCTGCCTGTAATTACGTAATTTATTCTTCATATCATAATGAAACATTCAAAACTCATCCAAATTTCTCAAATTTAGTATTTTTGTGAAGTTCACCATAAATGTGTGAAACTGTAATGTTCAAGATGAAGGAGCGAATTAATCTCATTAAGATAAATTCATCATGAGATAAAACCAAATTCATGAAAAGAAACGAGAAGACATGCCTTTTGAGGTTCTTCTTCAATATGTTGGCGAATTGTTATACACAAAGTTGTATCGTCAAGCGCATTTGTTCAATTTTTTGTTGTTTTCTTTTATCTTTTACATCCACACAAGCTGGAATAAATCCAGCATAGCTTGAGGTAATTTACGAAAAGTTCGCCCAAACCATACACAATGTTTAAGAGCAAGCATGGGCAAACAAAAAACATAGTTTAAACGAATGCGGGTGACAGTTTGGCAATCCATTTACAACCAGATTTTGCTTCCACGGACGAGGTAAAGTCTCATGGCAAACCTTCCATTATGTGGTCCGGATTGCGGGCAATTCTTTAGCCTCTTAAGAGATGCTAATATGAATGTCGTATTACTGCAATTATTCGGATGTGTTTTTGCCAATGTGTTTTTTTCGGGATTATTCAAAGTACCGGGACCGGGATTTCAACCAATCTGGGAAATGCCTCCTGGTGTTTAAGCCCACTAAAATTCGAAGTGTGCTAGCCGTATCATGTCCTCATATGCGAGAAACTTGTGACGAGGACACCCGCGACCAAATTTGCTCTCTCGAAGTGGAGGGAGCGCATCGACAGTCGTCCCCCGCGTGGAGGCTATCAACGTCCACGCGACATCTGCGCTTGTTAGGGGTGTTTCCCTTGCTCGCAACCCAAGGCAACGCCCTGAGTCGAACTGCCCCGCGAGTGGGTTTTTTCTCGCATTAATTCGAAGCCAAAACAGAAAAATTTACAACCGTTACAGAAGTACCCAGAAGGGTTGTTTTCCGGGTTTGGAAATGATAAGAATTAATTACCTCCCGAATAACTGCAGGAGTATGGTACTTTTGCTCGGTTACTATGTAACCCTAGGCACGCTTTGCGTGCAACACCTGCCTCTTGTTTTTCTTTTTTTTCGGTCTGGCTCGATCCTCGCTTCGAGCGAGCCCGTCGAGCAAGCTCGCTCGGCGAGCCCGTCGAGCGGACTCACTCGGCGAGCTCGCTCGCTACGAGCAACCAGCCTCGCGCTGCTAGCTCGCAACGCAAAGCTGTAGTGCAGCTTCGCGGGGCAAGCAAGCAGTAACAGTGGCTGTTGCTACTGCGGCTGCGACTCTTATGCGGGCTGTTGCTGCTGTTGCATCCTACGTGAGCAGCTGCGGCTACACGATGCAACTGCTCGCCGGTGCCACCGTTGTTGCTGCTAATGCCGCTGCGCCTGCTGGACGCTGCTACTGTTGTAGCAACTTGCCACTACTGTTGCTGCTATTGCTCGCTGCCGCCTGCTACTGCTGCTCGCAGCTGCTAGCTACTACTGCCGCTCGCTGCTGTTGCTGCTGTTTGTTGCTGCCGCCTGCTATTGCTGCCGCTACAACTGATCACCGCCGCTGCTGCTGCTGTGACTACTGCCCGCCGCCGCTTCTACAAGTTGTTGCTGCTGCTAAGTGCTGCCACTGCTCGCAGCCGCCGCTGCCGCAATCTGCTGCTTCTCTTGCGTGCTGCTTCTCCTTCTTTTTTTTGTGTACACACCAGTAGCCAGACACGGCTGCTGCTGCCACCCGGTGCTGCTGTTGTAGTGGGTGCTGCCCGTAGCCGCTACCGCCGCAGGTGCTTCCCGCCACTTATTGCTGGTACGGCCGCTGTTCCTTGCAGCTGCCGCCGTTGTCTGTGCTACCTCCACCACTCTGCTACAACGTAGTCGTGGTGGGTCCCTCGAGGATCTGCTGCTGCTGCCACTCACTGCTGCTGCGTCTTTGCTACACAGCACAACGAGCTGTGGCTTGTTTGCTCTGATACCATGAGAAAATTCCTAGAACCTTCCTAATCACTTGCCGCAACACTAGGCGTCAGCGCTAGGTCAGCGTGTGACAACAGTCACAAGTCAAAAACAAAACTGCAAGGGTCTGGGTAGGGACAGGTACAGAGTATCAGGAAGCTCATAATGAATATGATTGCAGAGAGAGATAACAAATGACAAGTCCACAGCATAAATACCTGCCGCGACGCACGGCAGGTATCGCACGCGGCAGTGCAAGGTCTGTCCTAAAACCGGCCCAAAAACACTGTTTTTGCCGTAACTCTGCACAGACAAATCAGAACGCTACGCCGTCTGAACCTAGAGATGTAAAATCTCGAGCCAGACGCTATGACTGGTCACACACATAAGTCCGGCACCGATCGGCGGACAGGGTATGCAAAACATGCAAATCGGGCTCAAGAGCCAGTCCAGTGAGAAAACTCTAGCGTCTGTGGAAAAACTACAAAGGACCCCGGCAAGCACCCAGGGTGTCGTGGCAGCTCTCTGGCAGCTGCTGGTGGATGGAGCCACCACTCGTCGATGCTCCGGTGCCAGCTGCATCCGCATCAAGGATAGGCTGTAGAAAAACCACAGGAGGTCCGAGACAGCATCCACGACGCTGGGGCAGTCGTCGGTCAGCTCTGAGTGGGTGGTCCACCACGTGTCGACGCGCCGGTGTCTTTGGGGTCCGCATCGGGGACCATGTCGTCGCGCTCTCCTGTACCGCTGCTCTCCTTGCTATCGCTCGTGACGGGTGGAAGCCACACACACCAAGAAGAGAGACCTTTAACTTTCCGTGTGGGCATTTACGTCATTACACAAATAGCACGCCACGCGTCGAGACCTTGATTCTTGCTCCAACGGTCGAGGGCAATTTGGCCAAATGCCCTCGCCTTCTAGGGTTCCTTCTCGCACTGTACAATTTCGACCAATATCGAGAATTGTCGACAGAAGTGTCGCGATCTTTTGGTCGACCTTTCGACGCGTTGAGATTTAGAAAGATGCATCTTGAATCTTCACTTTTGATCTTTGATGCCCACTGACCCTTCGGCGGAGCATTTCGATCCAACCACTCACGATGCGACCCCGCACGCGTCGCTCGGCGATCGACCCGACGACCCCAACTACGTTTCATTTGTAAGTCGACACTTGTATCGATGTGCTCGGTCGTGCCGATACTTATCATTTAAATAAAATTTCCGCTGATTACAAATTTTCTTATATTCTCAAACTTTTTTCTACGTTTCAACTCATACTTGTTCACCATCCTTGCTTCGTTCGACCGAACATCGACCCCCTCATCGAAAGCACACGCAATCCCCTCTTCCAACAATCACAAACATTTCAAAAGCGGGATTTTGGAATTTTTGAAAGTTTTACAAGGTTAGCATATCGACGCGGCATTGCATCCAAAGTCACAGTGTTTCTTTCTCGTCCTGTTCGTGGGTAAAACCTGAATATTCGTAAGACAGCAGGGGAGGGGAGTTTTATTCTTCCAATCACGTATTATTCTTCAAAATATCGGGTAAGGCGGGCTCTGATTCAAATTTTGTGGGTCGTCCTTTCATGTTCTCTGCCAGATGAGCGTTTTAAATATCTCACGTCTTTCCTAAAAGGGCCAAATAACCCTTCTACCCAGTTTGCGAGGGGGTCAGGAACGCCCTACCCAGCGAACAAAAAATATTGATGCCCTGTCCAGCGACTTAAAAAATAGGACTCCCGTGCCCGCTCGCTTCACCATGCTCGATCAGCGGCATGCGCCGCTGATCGAGCGAAGCGAGGTGGGGCATGTCCACCCCCCTCGCAATTCTCGCTCTCACGCGAGAATCGCGATCGAGCGAAAACGTCTGTTTTCGAAATCCAATGGAAACTCTCATTTTTTCCCCTCACGCAAACCCTTCCAGTTTTAGGATTCAAACCGTAATCAAGCCACACCCATAATTACATAAGGGGTTTAGGGTTTTATTTTTGTGCGGGCACCTGCTGGGCCCCGCGGTAGCGGGGCCCAGCAGGCTCCCTTTCAACGCATGGGGAGTCTCGGATCCCCCATGCGAACCACAGGCAAATCCCCCCCCCTACTAACATTCACAAACCCCTCGAATGAGGGGTTTGTGAATGTTCGAAGCGAGTGATGATGTCAGCATATTGACGCTGCATCGCATGCAGCGTCGACATGCTGTGTTTTCTCGCTATTTGTGGGCAATTTGTTAATATTTCCTGGACAGTGGGTAGGGGAGTCTTATTCTTCCGAACGCCGGGTAGAGTAGTTTTATTCTTCCGTACGCCGGGAATGGCAGACACGCAATCGAATTTTGTGGGTAATCCCTACATGTACCCTTGCTAAAACAGTTTATTATTCCATTTTCTTGTGGTGAGCTGCTTGGATTCCGCTAGATGGTGTCCATCCACCGCGGATCGGTTTGAGCAGCGTTCGGGACTCGCTTGTTTGTACTTCGTTACACTTGATGCGGCATGTGGCTCTGTAACACCGCCCATTCCCTGTAGTCTGATGACGACGACAAACATTGCAATCCGCTTTTCTACCATAAGTCGACGTTTCCCCAGAACAATTTTGCAATGCAGGTTCTTGTAGTTCTCTTCAGCATAGTCAACATCTGTTTGAGAGTATTCATTCTCGTTCCAGCTGACGAACTCGTTTGCTCGTCATGAAAAAACGCACCATTCTACCTGAACGTCCAGAGCAGTCGGGACCGAGTTCACGACACCGATGCTTCGTTGACAATCGAGCGCATCCAGAGCAACTTGAATGGCAGAGCTTCTCGATTGGCGATGTTTCAGTACCTCCCAATGCCGTTGACGAACGACTATCTTGGAACAATGGATCGATTATCACAAGACCTTGTGTGCGTAGTATTCGGTAAATATGAGCCATTTATAATGTTTGTGTCTATAAGAACGATATTTTTCAACTAAATAAAAGGAACCTCCAAAACACCGCTACTGTGATACCTCCGTGATTCTCTAACCTGCGAGCTAGGTTCGTAACCATATCCGCAATTTTTGAGGAAATCTGATGGGCAAGCCACAATCTCAAGACGTGGTGTACCCAACGAGTGGATCTGTCATCTTTTGCGACGCTGGCACTCCACACGAGACGGCGGTGCAACAAGGATTTCGTTTCCTTCTGAGCGCAGCTTATACAGGTAATAATGCTGTAGCGCGTTGTGTTCGTGGCCTTTTTTGTTCGGGTTTTTAAGATGTGCGTCGTGGCTTGAACAGATCGTGGCCTCCGAGACAACGAATTCGATGAGTTGAGGGTTTAGGACCCACCGCGGTTTTGGCACACTATACCAAGCTTATAGTCCGTCTCTTACAAATAGTGGGAAGATAGTATACATTGTGTACAGTAAGAAAATGTAGAAATAATCCCCATTTTATGCTGAAAGCACTGATTCACAACATATTGTAGGTTTTTCATACGTATATAACTTTAAAAAATGAATAAGAACTAAACAATGCACAAATAATAATTAGTTTTATAATATTACGAACAACATTTGATGGAAGCTCCTCCAAATGGTAATGTAAAATTTTTAAGGAATCATTAATGCATGTTAATGTAGAATTCCTTTTAAAATTGGAGCA
>SZWC01005843.1:132975-149253 GCA_023375785.1 Penium margaritaceum | reverse complement strand
CCCAAACCATTGTTTCCCCCTCTGACTATTTGTGACTCGTATTACAAGTTGTCAATATTTACCACGAATAGTGAAATTCTTTGGTGATGGTCAGTGACATATGCCTACTTTGGTTGGTCATTGTGCCAAGTAACTACACTGTGCAAAAACGTATTGAAGGTCTTTGCACTTTCTAGTCGATGACTAGTATTCCCAAACCATCGTTACCCCCTCTGACCATTTGTAACTCGTATTTTGTTTTGTCAGCGTTGACCACACACAGTGAAAGGCTTTGGTCATGGTCAGTGACGTATGCCTACTTCGGTTGGTCATTGTGCATGGTAGCCACACCGTGCCACTACTTATTGGAAGTATTTGTACTTACCAGTTGATAACTAGTATTCCCTGACTATTGTTTCCTTCTCTGACCATTTGTAAATCGTATTATGAGTTGTCAACGTTGACCACACATAGTGAAATTCTTTCGTCATGGTCAGTGCTTTATGCCTAGTTTGGTTGGTCATTGTGTACAATAGCCACACCGTTCCACTATTCATTGAAGGTAGTTTTACTTTCTAGTCGACAAAAAGTATTACCAATACATCGTTTCCCCCTTTGACCATTTGTGACTCGTACTATGTTTTGTCAACGTTGACCACACGTAGTGAAATTCTTTGTTCATGGTGAGTAGCACATCACCATTTCTCTTGGTCATTGTGCATTGTTGCCACACAGTGCCACTACGTCTTGAAGGTCACTGTACTTGCCAGTCCATAACTATTATTCCTAAACCATTGTTTCCCCCGCTGACCATTTGTGACTTGTATTATGACTTGTCAACGTTGACCACATAGTGAATTTCTGGCCCAACTCTGGCACAACTCTGGCACAACTATGGCATAACTCTGGCATAACTCTGGAACAACTCTGGCACAACAGGCACAACTCTGGTATAACTCTGGCACAACTGAGGAAAAACCCTGGCACAACTCTGGCACAACTCTGTCAGAGATATTTTCTTTCTGACCTTGAATCTTGCTCTGGAGGGGTCCCGGATAATCCGAGAAGAGGTCCATAACATCTCTTGCAAGAGAGAATAAATAAACGGTCCAACGGTTCTTTACAAACCGTTACCGACCAAAGTGACAAAGAGTCACTCGCGTTCGGCTAGCGGAGAAGCCGTTGCACTTAGTTCTGTCCTGTTCCCTTGTATATATGGAGGATGTTCATTCCCGCCAAAATTTTACCAGAACAGTTCTGTCCATCCAGTTCCCCTTTTGTTCCGCGGCTTCACCGTCGTGTCCTAGCTTTGCTCACTCGCACACTCCGCTTTCGCCAACCATTCCCAGTTCACAGCTTTTCACTCTGGCGCCCTTCCTTCCTCACTCAGCACGCATTGACTCATCTCTCGCTTTGCTCTCACTCTGTCTCACTGAATTCTGTCTACCTCTCACCTTCGGTGTCTTGCCACGACTCAAGCTCCGCGACTGACTTACAAGCTCACGTCTTTCTACTCCTTACATTCCGCTGTCGTGCAAGTACATGTTCCTTTGCTTCTACTTGCTTTTGCAATTGCTGTTCCCACTCATTGCATTCTTGTGACATGGTATCAGAGCCCCAGGCAACATCACCTGGTGCCCTGTGACCCAGTCATCGCTTTGCCGCCGCCGCTGCCACCCCACACCTCTCAGCTTCATCAGCAGCTGACACCAGCAGCTCCGCTCAGATTGCTCCCCACGCTGGAGTGACAACTTGTCATCCTGATCAAAAACCTGCGCTCATTTCACACCCGTGGTCAACGATTGGTGATACGTAACAACAGCCGCAAGCAGCTCTTGAGCCGCCGTCTGTCGTCATCTTCCTGGAAGCTTCCTACTGCCTGCCACCTATTGCTTCTCATCCTTCAGCCACCGTAAGCGCCTTCGTCTCCCTTATCTGATTCATCTTCTTCATCCACTCCAGTTGCCCCAGTCCCATCGCCGTCATCTTCTCGAGCTCCACTCTCACACCACTTCTCTCGCCATCAGCAGTAGCTGATCGACCGACTGCCAGGACATCGGACACCACCAGTCTTCCTGATCATGCCTCAAGCCAACTAGGGAACAAGCCGTCACTCTCCTGACAGTCACGACCATCCCTGTTGACCTCTCGACTTCTCCCCGCTGCAACCACCTTCCCCTTACTGTCAGGATATAGGACACCACCAGTCTTCCTGCCCGTCGGTCTTGGGCCAACTGGGGGAACAAGCCGTCACTCTCCTGACAACAGAGCAACTGGCCTGTACCATCGAACCGATGCCACCTGGCGACACTCCGGTGCAGCTGGGTGCCGATCTGGCACCGGGACAGCAGGAGCAGCTCCATCGCCTTGCAGCTGAGTTCTCTGCGGCATTTTCCAATGGTCCAACAGACCTTGGCATCATCACAACCGGCCATGACATTGGCACGGGCAATGCAGCTCTAGTTGCTCAGCGGGTGTGGAGATTTACTCCGGAGATCACTGAAGACATTCGTAAACAGGTTGATGAGTTGCTGGCGGTGGGGGTTATCGAGCCGGGGGGGTCGGTATGGCGATTAAACCTGGTGATGGTCAAAAAGCCGGATGGGGGTTGGCGTAGCTGTGTGGATTATCGCGCCGTGAACCGCGTCACCATCCGAAATCAATACCCCTTCCGGTTGTGCATGGAGTCCTCGGGAAGCTGTGAGGAAAGCGCTGGTTCTCCAAACTGGACGTCAAGGTGGCGTACCACGCCATACCTATGGGCGAAGAGTCCGTCCCAAAAACAGCTTTTGTTATGCCATTTGGGATGGTTGTCTTCGGCCGCATGCCGTTCGGTTTACGCAACGCCGGGGCAACATTTCAGCGGTTGATGGATGACAACCTGAGTAATCTACTGTTCGTACAGGCATACATCGACAACATCCTGGTGTTCTCCGAAAGTTGGGTGGACCATCTCCGATACCTGCACGTTGTTTTGAGCCGAGTCATGGCCGTTGGACTCAAACTCAAGGGTACGAAGTGTCTATTGGGAGCAGTCGAGGTGGAATTTTTCGGACATCTGGTGTCACGGAAAGGACTCCAGAAAGATCCGGTGAAAGTCAAAGCCGTCGTGGAATGGAAGCAACCGAGGGGTGCGATGGGCATTCGTCAGTTCTTGTTGTTCACCTCTTTACATTGGCGATTTGTCTGCAACTTCGCCCACATCTCCCGGCCGTTGATCGACCTCTAGTGTTTGGGCGTGCCGTTTGTCTGGGGAGAGGAGCAGGAAAAGGCATGGCAGCTGTTAAAGGATGCGCTCGTCACCGCGCCCGTACTGGACTTTCCGGACTTCACCACTCCATTTCGGTTGGCCACCGACTTCTCCAAAGATGACCTGGGTGTGGTTCTCAGCCAGCTGGCCGCCGAGAGAGAAAAGGTGGTAGCCTATGCCAGTCGCGTGACCACGGAATGTGAACAGGGGTACGCCCCCGTCAAAGGGGAGTGCCTCGCGGTCATCTGGGCGGTGACCCATTTCCAGGACTACCTGAAGAACGAGACTCCTTTTGAAGTATTCACAGACCACGCCGCGCTCCAGTGACTTATGACCACTCAGAACCATGCAGGCATCCTGGCAAAGTGGGCCCTCCTACTTCAAGGGTTCACTTTCGACATTGAATACAGGCCAGGTGTCTCGCACGCCAACGCAGATGGTCTCAGCCACCAAGGAGGCGCCGCCGGCCTCCCCGATGTCGTATCTTCTGACGAGGCAGCGGACGTGCACGACGTCTTTGTCACGCAACCGGTGTCGCTGTGTGCTGCATGCGGCGACCCATTTATTCGCCGCTCCGGCCGTTCGTACAAAGCTGGCTCCACCTGCCAGTGTGAATACCACTGGGCCTGTCACCCCAGCCAGCTCCGTGCGATGCCCGCTTGTTCCGCATACCTTCCCCATCAGAGCCGGGAGGCTCCCCTCTCATTTTCAGGGGGAGGGGACGTTCCGGTACAGACGTCAATTTCTGAGTTTGCTCTACCGTCCGATCTCCCATCTATGGCGCACGCGGCTCCATCAACCGGCCCCATTTTTCCCTCGTCGGCAGCAGCCACAATGCCGGCGACGACTTCGGCCAACGAACCCGTTGTGCCCGTCTCTCTATGGGAGCCTCCACCCTTGGATGCACCATCAACGGCCCCGGTGTCATCTGCATCCGTTGCAGCTGCACCAGCCAATCCAGCATCAACGGCGCCCGGAATCACCGGAGATCTGGCCGGTACCCATTTGTCCGGACAGTGGGCACAGGGGTTGACCATAGGACCCTTTGCATTCCTCAATACTGGTCAATACAACTTTGACAGATAGCCTTCCAACACATCAGCCATGCTGGCAGGATGGGTAGAGGGATCAGGGCGTCGAGAGGCTAATCGGAAAGCAACGACCAAATGGCCACCTCAGGCGAAAGGTCCTTGCTCACATCGCCGGGCAATAGTAAATCAAACCAGATTGGCCGGGACAGCACCTGCAACAGATCAGACAGCGTCAAAGGAAGAAGACAAGGAGACGGCCCCACCGGCAAACTTCTTTGCTCAGTGAGACGATGTTATGGGTTACCAGTGTCAGGAAAAGAAATGAATCTGACAAGGTCCTCACCAGCACCCCTCGGATAATCCGAGCTCTCTGTATGGGTTGAGATCTTCCGAACTCTCCTCGGAAAAACGGTCGGTTGGTCACGACCGTTGTACCAGAGTCGAGCTGCTCCTCATGAAGCGATCACGTCGCTACGCGTATGGCTAGCGGAAAGAAGCCATTGATGACTATCTTTTTTTTGTTCTGTTGTATATACGGAGGATGTTTATTCCCTCCATGAGTTAACCAGAATAGTTCTTTGCATCCTGTTCCCCTTTGGTTCCGCGGCTTCACCACCGTGTCTTCGCTCTGCTCGCACCTCGCCCATTCTTTCTTCGCCAACCACTCTCTCTTGGAGCTCTTTGCTCCGTCACTCTTCGCCCAAGCACCTGCCGGCCCATCACTCACCTCGCCCTTGCTATCTCACTAGCCTCTGTCTACCTCGCGTCCTCGGCACCTTGGCCTTACTTATGTTCTGCGACTCACTGCTCGGAGCCGCTCATGCCTTTCTGCTTCCGTCATCGTACTGACGAAGTTGTGCATGTTCCGTTGCTTCTGCTATTGCCGTTCTCATGCTTGCATTCTTCTGACATGGTATCAGAGCATCAGGCAACAACCCCTGGTGGCCCTTGACATAGTCATTGCCCCATCGCCGCCACTGCTGCACTCCTCCCTCCAGCATTCGTCTTCCGCTGCCGTCGCCACTTCGCGCTCGTCGGCTTTGTCTGTAGCTAACATCAGTAGCACCGCTTGAAGTGCTCCTCGCGCTAAAGAAATGTCTCGTCATCTTGAGAAAGCCCTGCGCCCATCCCGCGCCCACGGCCGACAATTGGTGACTCGTCGTCAGCAACAGCCGCAAGTAGCTCTCAAGCCGCCATCTGCCATCATCTTCCTGGAAGCTTCCTGCCGCACGCTACCTACCGCTTCCCATCATCTGAGCTTCCGCAAGCGCTTCCGCCTTCCTCATCCCCTTCATCAGCATCATCTGCTCCATCCGCCTTGCCTACCTCAGCTCTCTTGCATTCATCGTCTCGAGACGCCTTCTTGCATCCCCTCTGCTCGTCGTCAGCAAAAGTAGCTGGCCTTCAGCCATCAGGATATCGGACACCACCAGTCTTCTCGGCCGTCGGTCTCGGGCCAACTGGGGAACAAGCTGTCACTCTCCTGACTTCAATGGACCGGCATCACTGCCCATCTCACGACTTGCCCCGCTACAGCTGACTTCCTTCTGCTGTCAAGATATCACACACCACCGGTCTTCCTGCCCATCGGTCTCGGGCCAACTGGAGAACAAGCCGTCACTCTCTTGAAAAGCAAGGAACTAGTTGCCTCACCCACGTCCACTACCGCCTGCTTCCTCGCTTCGCCCCGTTCCTTGCCTGCTGCTACTGCTCCTCCAACACCCTCATCATCATCATTCTCCTCCTGCCATCTCCTCTTCATCACTCTCGCTACACCATTGTAATCCTCCTCAGTCTCCTTCACCATTGGTCTCTGTACATTATCGTCATCTTCCGCTCACATTTATCAGTCCATCCTCTCATCAGGCTCCTCCCAGCTCCTTCCGCCTCCTTTGAGCCACCTTTTTTGATCAACTTCTGCTTTGCCCTCATTAGCACTGCCTCGCAGCGCACGTGGTTTTGCCCCTGTGCCCACTCAATCATCAACCGTTCCTCCGCTTTCCACATCTCTCTCAGCTCGGCACAAGGATCCGCCCGGTCGCATCGCCCGTTCCGCGACGACCTGCACCCACGCCAAAATCTCTGCAGCGCATGTGGTTTCTTCCCTTCGCCCACCTCCTCATCATCAGCCTCCACCTCATTAGCAATCATCAGCACTTAATGCCTGCACAAGGATCTGCACGAGCTAGCTGCCCGGTTCACAGCAGCCTGCACCCACGCCAGCAGCAGATTTCTCGCGGCGCGTTGGCAACTGCCTTCCCCTTGTCGCATTCTACTCCTCTTTTTCGCAGCGCACATGGTTTTGCCCCTGTGCCCACTCAGCTATCAATCGCTCTTCCGCCGCCATCCACTTTCATCATCCGCTCGGCACAAGGATTCGCCTGTTAGCATCGCCTGTTTCATGACGACTTGCACCCACGCCGAAACTTCTGCAGCGCACGTGGTTTTACCCCTACGCCCACTCCACCATGAATCGCCCCTCCTTCATCCTCCGCTTGCACTCTCTGCTCGGCACAAGGATCCACCAGGTCGCATTGCCTGCCTCATGACGACCTGTGCCCACGCCGAAACTTCTGCAGCGCACAAGGTTTCGCCCCTGTGCCCACCTCTCCATCATGTGATCCTACGCTTTCGCATCATTCTCCACTCAGCACACAGATCTGCCCAGTCGCATTATCCATTGCAACTTGCACCTCTGCGCCATCATCTGGCTCCAGGGCCCCACTCATTGCTCCACTCCACAAGCAGTCCACTCCACAAACTCCGCACTCACCAACAACAGGTCGGACCTGTTGGGGTGAAATTGATAAAATCACCCACAAGCTGCCACACACTCTCAAGAGTATCAACATGGCAGGACACGCCCTTGACTGGAGGCACATCCCAGAACTCAATCAGTTTGGAGAAAACATCCACGACTGGTATGGTGGCATACAAGTTAGGACAAGGCAGTCATTCCTTCACGGGTATCAATTCTCCCTCTTCCTAGAAAGAGTTAATGACAATCCCGGGTGTCCACCAAGGGCCTATACAACAACCCTTCGAGACATCAAGAAATGCCTCCGCCGCACCACCCATCCTGTCTACCATAGAATGATCAACGTGAATGATCAAGTGTCACCGGTCGCGGCAATGTGGCACACTCTGGTAGCAGCAGCGTGGAATCCAAGTCTCTGCAACAAGGTCGTCAGATCCCTCCATCGAGTGGAAACTCCCCCTATGAGACAACGCCACCTGGACACTGTTTCCCTATAAAGGCAATCAGGATCCTGCACCTTGTCGGACTCAGGGGGGCTGTCAGGAAAAGAAATGACTTTGACAAGGTCCTCACCAGCACACCTCGGATAATCTGAGATCTCTGTATGGATTCAGATCTTCCGAACCCTCCTCCGCAAAACGGTCGGCTGGTCACGACCGTTGTACCAGAGTCGAGCCGCCCCTAATAAAGCGATCACGTCGCTACGCGTACGGCTAGCGGAAAGAAGCCGTTGATAACTATCTTTGTCCTGTTCTGTTGTATATACGGAGGATGTTTATTCCCTCCATGAGTTAACCAGAACAGTTCTTTGCATCCTGTTCCCCTTCGGTTCCTCGGCTTTGCCGCCGTGTCTTCGCTCTGCTCGCACCTCATCCATTCTGTCTTCGCCAACCACTCTCTTTTGGAGCTCTTTGCTCCGTCACTCTTCGCCCAAGCACCTGCCGACCCATCACTCACCTCGCCCTTGCTCTCTCACTAGCCTCTGTCTACCTCGCCTCCTCGGCACCTCGGCCTTCCTTAAGTTCTGGGACTAACTGCTCAGAGCCGCTCATGCCTTTCTGCTTCCGTCATCGTACTAATGCAGTTGTGCATGTTCCGTTGCTTCTGCTATTGCCATTCTCATGCTTGCATTCTTCTGACAACCAGGGAGAAGAAAGAGAGGATGGGAGGAGCATGGATCCCACGCAGGACCAGCAGCTGTTGACTTACCTCCGGACCGGGGAGATGGACGCGGAGTGGGAGGAAAATGATAAAATTTGCCTCCAGAAGAGGACACTGTTGTATACGCTGGATGCGGCGGGGGCATTGTACCGCACAGTTGTGCCAGGGTTGTGCCAGAGTTGTGCCAGAGCTGTGCCAGGATTGTGCCATGATTGTGCCAGAGTTGTACCAGAGCTTTGCCAGGATTGTGCCATGATTGTGCCAAAGTTGTACCACGTGCCTCGCCCACGCCGTCCGGTGGGAAACACAGGTACCAATCCGGCCGGCCCACGCCGATGGCCCGAGTGAGCGATGGGTCATGGATTACGTTGGGCCCATCGGGAAAAGCACCCGCGGCAACAGCTATATCGTCACAGCGGTGGACGCCTTCACAAAACACACTGAAGCTCGACCACTCCCAATCAACGACAGCAATGTGACCGCCACGTTCTTCGTGGAGAACATCCTCAGCGGACATGGTTGCCCCCGGATCTTACATACCGACAGCCACCATCTGTTTCGGGGAGCACTGAAAGGAGTGATTGAAAAATTTGGGATCTGTTGGTGGTGGTCTCCTCTGTATAATCCGCAGTTGGCCAGGTTGGTGGAGCGGTTCAACCAGACATTGAAAAGGTCGCTCATAAAATTGAGTGAAACCACCCAACCGATTGGGATGATTTTTTCCCATGGACCATGGCGGGATGTAATGGGAGCATTCATGGTGCCACAGGGTACTCGCCATACATGTTTGGAAGAGAATTGCGGTTGCTGCTGGATGAGCCCCTCCAATTGACCCCATTGGAAGATGCAGCAGGAGAATATGCAGCAGCTACGCTGATTGCTGAGGGAGCCACACGCTGGGGCACCATCTTCCCGCAGGTTCGGGATAGTCTACACGCCGCCACAGAGAAGTCAGTACAGGTGCACACTCATCGGGAGCTCCAAGGGAATACCACACCTACCTATCTCCTCGGAGATCGGGTGTGGCTTAGGGGAAGGAAAAAAACGTATCGGGAACTCTCGGGTCCCCGTGGTCTGGACAGTGACTGGGTTCATGCCCGCGAGAGACCAGGTACTGCTGAGGGTCGGCACTGGGGGTGCGTTATTGTGTTCGGTGAACATGATAAAATCATACCGGGGATGAGCATTTGAATTGCAGGACGCCGAAACATCAACCGAAGAGGAAGACAAAGAACGCTCTGGCGACGACGAAGCCCTATGTCAGATGTTTTCAAAACGGCAGGCTGCAGAGCAGCCTGCTGAAAAATGGGGGATGTGACACTGTCACAAAGAAATACGTGCCGGCAGGAAAAATGGTAGGACCGGCATGACTAAGCATGGAAACGGCAATGCAGTGACTCGAAATAGACATGCGTGAGAGAGAACATAGTCAGAGATGACAACGGATGACCCAGAATCGAGTCAGCTGGACATGCGTGAGGGGAAAATGGACAGAAAGGGGCACGTGGCGGGAATGGCGCCTGGCTGCAAGTTGACTCCCGACGGGAATGGGAGCAACCTCTTAGTAAGCATCTCAAGGATAATTGAGGGGCTCGGACCCGTAGCCGAGGGGAGGAGGTTGTGTGTACACAATTTGGCAGGGACAAACGAGGGGGTGCCACGAAGATAACAGAAAAGCAGCACAAATAGAAAATTGCTTTATGGGTTTTTCGTAGGAAGTCTGTGTCTCAAGTCTGTACCTATATATGTTTTTGGTTAACTATACCCAAGCCGTCTTGGCCCACGTATGTGCCTTGGTGTGTGTGTGTGTGTGTGTGTGTGTGTGTGTGTGTGTGTGTGTGTGTGTGTGTGTGTGTGTGTGTGTGTGTGTGTGTGTGTGTGTGTGTGCGTACCTAGCTGTAGGACTTGTGCTGAATTCCCTTACCAGAGTCCGGGTTCACTGTGACTGCCACCTGCGTGGCGGACTACCAGAAACCTTTTTGTTGCCTTAAAATGCGTGACACTGGCACAACTCTGGCACGACTCTGGCACAACTCTAGCACATCTCTGGCACAACTCTAGCACATCTCTGGCACAACTCTAGCACATCTCTGGCACAACTCTAGCACATCTCTGGCACAACTCTAGCACATCTCTGGCACAACTCTAGCACATCTCTGGCACAACTCTAGCACATCTCTGGCACAACTCTAGCACATCTCTGGCACAACTCTAGCACATCTCTGGCACAACTCTAGCACATCTCTGGCACAACTCTAGCACATCTCTGGCACAACTCTAGCACATCTCTGGCACAACTCTAGCACATCTCTGGCACAACTCTAGCACATCTCTGGCACAACTCTAGCACATCTCTGGCACAACTCTAGCACATCTCTGGCACAACTCTAGCACATCTCTGGCACAACTCTAGCACATCTCTGGCACAACTCTAGCACATCTCTGGCACAACTCTAGCACATCTCTGGCACAACTCTAGCACATCTCTGGCACAACTCTAGCACATCTCTGGCACAACTCTAGCACATCTCTGGCACAACTCTAGCACATCTCTGGCACAACTCTAGCACATCTCTGGCACAACTCTAGCACATCTCTGGCACAACTCTAGCACATCTCTGGCACAACTCTAGCACATCTCTGGCACAACTCTAGCACATCTCTGGCACAACTCTAGCACATCTCTGGCACAACTCTAGCACATCTCTGGCACAACTCTAGCACATCTCTGGCACAACTCTAGCACATCTCTGGCACAACTCTAGCACATCTCTGGCACAACTCTGGCACAAATTTGGCAAAACCATGGCACAACTCTGGCACAGCTCTGGCACAACTCTAGCACATCTCTGGCACAACTCTAGTACAACTCTGGAACACCTCTGGAACACCTCTTGCACATCTGTGGAACACCTCTGGCACAATTCTGGCACAACTCTGGCACAACTCTGGCACAACTCTGGCAAAACTCTTTCACAGCTCTTTCACAAATCTGGTACAACTCTGGCAAAAATCTGGCTCAACTCTGGCACAACCCTGGCACAACTCTGGCAGAACTCTTGCACAAATCTGGCACAACACTGGAACAACTCTGGCCCTACCCCGGCACAACACCAACACAACTCCGGCACAACTCTGATACAATTCTGGCACTACTCTGGAACAACACTGGCACAATCCTGGCACAACCCTTGCACAAATCTGGCACAGCTCAGGCACAAACGTGGCACAAACCTGGCACAACTCTTGCACAACTGTGGAACAGCTCTGGCACAACTCCTGCACAACTATGGAACAACTCTGGCACAACGCTGGCACAACTCTGGCACAACTGGAATAACTATGGCACAACTCTGGTACAACTCTGGCACAACCCTGGCACAATTCTGGCAAAACTCTGGCAAAACTCTGGCACAACTCTGGCACAACTCTGGAACAACTCTGGCACAACGCTGGCACAACTCTGGCACAACTGGAATAACTATGGCACAACTCTGGTACAACTCTGGCACAACCCTGGCACAATTCTGGCAAAACTCTGGCAAAACTCTGGCAAAACTCTGGCACAACTCTGGCACAACTCTGGCACAACTCAGGCACAACTCTGGTACAACACTGGCACAACTATGGTACAACACTGGCACATTTCTGGTACAACTCTGGCACAACTTTTGCACAACTATGGAACAACTCTGGCAAAACTCTGGCACAACTATGGCACATTTCTGGCACAACGCTGGCACAAACCTGGCACAAATTTGGAACAACCCTGGCACAATTCAGGCACAACTATGGCACCACTCTGGCACAAGTCTGGCACAACCCTGGCACAACTCTGGCACAACTCAGGCACAACTCTGGTACAAGACTGGCACAACTCTGCCGCAACTCCGGCACAACTCGGGCACAACTTAGGCACAACTCTGGCACAACTTTGGCACAACCATGGCACAACTCTGGCACAGGCCTGGCACAACTCTAGCACAACTCTGGCTCAACTCTAGTACAACTCTGGAACACCTCTGGAACACCTATTGCACAACTGGGGAACAACTCTGGCACAACTCTGGCACAACTCTGGCACAACTCTGGCACAACTCTGGCACAACTCTAGCACAACTCTGGCACAACTCTTGCACAACTCTGGTACAACTCTGGAAAAACTCTGGCTCAACTCTGGCACAACCCTGTGTCAGAAATCTGCCTCCGACAAGGTCCTCTTTATAATATACACCCCTTGGATAATCCGAGCTCTCGATACCGGTTCAGGTCCCGCACCGAGCCTCCTCGGCAACGGCTGGTTGGTCACGACTATTCTACAGAGCCAAGCTGCCCCTAATAAGCAACCACATTGCCACACGTCCGGCTAGCGGAAAGAAGCCGTTAATGCTTGCTTTGTCCTGTTCTGTTGTGTATACGGAGGATGTTCATTCCCTTCCTAGTTTAACCAAAACAGTTCTTCTCATCCTGTTCCCCTTTGGTTCCGTGGCTTCGCTGCCGTGTCTTCGTTCTGCTCGCACCTCGCACACCTTGTCTTCGCCAGCCTTTTCCCAGCTTGCAGCCCTTCGCTCTGTCACTCTCGCTTCTTCGCTCAGCTCTCTCCCAGACAGCCATCACTCATCTCGCTCTCACTCTCTCTTAGCAGCTCGTCTACCTCGTCTCCTTGACACCTCGGCCTTTCTCAAGCCCTGCGACTAACTCCTCGGGACCGCTCTCACTTCCGTCACTTTGCTGACGCACTCGTGCATGTTCCGATGCTTCTGCCTGCTTTTGCTATTACCGTTCTCATGCTTACATTCTTCTGACATGGTATCAGAGCATCAGGCGACATCACCTGGTGCCCCGTGACCAAGTCATCACTCTGCCGCCACCATCGCTTCACTGCTTTGATCTGCATTCCTCTGCTGCCGCCACCCCCACTTCGCGCCTTTCTGCTTCATCAGCAGCTGACATCAGCAGCGCTACTTGGAATGTTCCTCGCGCTGAAGTATCGCCTCGTCATCGTGAGAAAGCCCTGCGCCCATGCCGCGCTCGTGGCCAACAATGGGTGACTCGTCATCCACAACAACTGCAAGCAGCTCCCAAGCCGCCTCCTACTGTCAACTTCTTGGAAGCTTCCTGCCGCTCTCCGCCCACTGCCTCTTATCCTCTCAGCCTTTGGTAGCATCTTCGTCCCTCTTGTCTCCTTTCGTCAGTCTTACATGCGTCCTCTGCCCCATCCGTTTTAACTTTTCTGCGCTCATCATCTCAAGCCGCATCCTTGCATCACCTTCTCGCTTCGTCAGCAGTAGCAGCACAACTCTCGCCGTCAGGACATCGGACACCTCCAGTCTTCCTGCTCTCTTTGCGAGCCAACTGGGGAACAAGCCGTCACTCTCCTGACATCAGCGGATCAGTGTTTGTGCTTGCCGCACGACTCCCTCTGCTGCAACCGGCTTCCTCTAGCTACCAGGACATCGGACACCGCCAGTCTTCCTGCTCATCGGTCTCGGGTCAACTGGGGAACAAGCCGTCCCTCTCCTGAAAGCAGAGCAATAGGTTGCCTCTCTTGTGCTCCCTATCGTGCCGCCTCCTACCTCAACATCCTCTGCCCGCCGCGCTCTCCATCTTTGCCTCCGTCACACCCTCAGCACTGTCATCAACCTTCGTTCATCTCCGTGTCATCTTTAGCTTCATCCCTGCCTTCAGCCCTCCTCATCATCTCTGCTCAAGCCTCCTTCCACAGTTCAGCCCCATCATCCTCCTCATCTCAGTTTCATCTGCTTCCTTCAAGCCGCCCTTCTTTCATCAACATCATCAGCATCACTCCACAGCGCACGTGGTTCCGCCCCTGCGCCCACTCAGCCATCAGTTGTCTTCACTTTCCTCCGCCTCCGCATTGTTCTTCCGCTCGGCACAAGGATCCGCCCGGTCGCATCGCCCGTTGCGCAAAGACCTGCACCCACGTTGAAACTTCCTGCAGCGCACGCGGTTCGCCCCTGCGCCCACTCCGTCATCATCAGCTTTTGCCTCCTCTTTATCAGCATCTGTGGCCAGCACAAGGATCTGCACGAGCTAGCTGCCCACTTCGCAGCAGCCTGCACCCACGCCGGCAGCAGATTTCTCACGGGGCGTTGGCCCTCGCCTTCCCCTTGCCGCATCTTATCCCCCTATTTCAGCAGCGCATGTGGTTTCGCCCCTGCGCCCCCTCTGCCGTTCAGCATTCCTCAGTCTTCAGCTGTTCTTTCATCATCTGCTCGGCACACGGACCCGCCCGGTTGCATCGCCATCTTCGCGACGACCTGCGTCCACGCCGAAACATCCTCAGCACACATGGTTCCGACCCTGCGCCCACTCCGCCATTCAGCATTCCTCCGTTTTCATCAGTCTCCATTACCTGGACGGTGTACGGATCTGCCCAGCCGCATCGCCTGTCCAGTGACGACCAGCACCCTCGCCCAATTCCTCACAGTGCTCGCCCACTTCCACGGCATCTACCTTCCCCTCAGCATCCTTCTCCAGTCTATTTCCAGCCTCACTCATCTGCTTGGCAAACGGATCTGCCTGGTTGCACTACTCAGTGACCTGCACACACGCCGACTTCTGCAGCTCTTGTCTTCCTTTCTATCACCATCCTTTCTCTCTTCTCCTCTCTCCAACCCCAGCTCCATCCTCAGCAGGGTAAACCTGCTAAAACTACGTTGGTGAACAGACACCAGCAACTTCCACGCACCCTCACAACTAACCATCATGGCAGCACAAGCCCTTGACTGGACACACATTCCCATCCTTGATAAGATTGGAGAAAACATCCACCACTGGTATGGTGGCATACAAATCAAGACAAAACACTCTTTCCTCCGCGGGTATCAGCTCTCCCTCTTCCTGGAAGGAGTTTATGACAACCCCGGGTGTCCCTAAAAGGCATACACAACAACCTCGGAGGACATGAAAAGGTGCTAACGTGACACCACCCATACTGTCTACCACACGATCATCGATGACGTGTCACCTGTCGCAGCAATGTGGCACACTCTTGTGGCAGCAGCGTGGAACCCGAACCTCTGCAACGTGATCATCCTCTCTCTCATTCGAGTGGTTAATCCCCCCATCAGACAGCGAAAGTTGGACACTGAGGCCCTATATGCTCTCAGGCATTCATACCTTATCAGACTCAGGGGGGCTGTCAGAAATATGACTCCGACAAGGTCCTCTTCATAATATAAACCCCTCGGACAATCTGAGCACTCGATACCGGTTCAGGTCCCGCACCGAACCTCCTCGGCAACGGCTGGTCGGTCACGACCATTCCACCAGAGCCGAGCCGCCCCTAATAAAAGACCACGTCGCCACGCTTCCGGCTAGCGGAAAGAAGCCGTTAATGCTTGCTTTGTCCTGTTCTATTGTATGTACGGAGGATGTTCATTCCCTCCCTAGTTTAACCAGAACAGTTCTTCTCATCCTGTTCCCCTTTGGTTCCGCGGCTTCACCGCCGTGTCTTCGCTCTGCTCGCACCTCGCACACCTTGTCTTCGCCAGCCTTTTCCCAGCTCGCAGCCCTTTGCTCCGTCCCTCTCGCTTTGTTCGCTCAGCGCTCTCCCAAGCAGCCATCACTCATCTCGCTATCACTCTCTCTAAGCAGCTCGACTACCTCGTCTCCTTGACATCTTGGCCTTTCTCAAGCCCTGCGACAAACTCCGCGGGACCACTCTTGCTTCCGTGACTTTGCTGATGCACTCTTGCATGTTTTGATGCTTCTGCCTACTTCTACTACTTCCATTCTCATGCTTACACTCTTCTGAAACCCTGGCACAAATCTGGCACAACTCTGGCACAAATCTGGCACAACTCTGGAACAACTCTGGCACTACCACGGCACAACTCCAACACAACTCCGGCACAATTCTGACACAATTCTGGCACTACTCTGGCACAACCCTGGCACAACCCTGGCACAAATCTGGCACAGCTCTGGCGCAAACGTGGCACAAACCAGGCACAACTCTTGCACACCTGTGGAACAACTCTGGCACAACTCTTGCACAACTCTGGAACAACTCTGGCACAACTCTGGCACAACTCTGGCACAACTCTGGCACAACTCTGGCACAACTCTGGCAC
>SZWC01005843.1:115601-126128 GCA_023375785.1 Penium margaritaceum | reverse complement strand
CTGGCACAACTCTGGCACAACTCTGGCACAACTCTGGCACAACTCTGGCACAACTCTGGCACATCTCTGGCACAACTCTGGCACAACTCTGGTACAACGCTGGAAAAACTCTGGCACAACATTGGCACAACCCTGGCACAATTCTGGCACAACTCTGGACCAACGTTGGCAGATCTCTGGTACAACTCTGGCACAACTCTGGTACATGTCAGGCTCAACTCTGGTACAACACAGGCACAACTCCGCCACAACTCGGGCACGACTCTGGCACAACTCAGGCACAACTCTGGGACAACTTTGGCACAACCATGGTACATCTCTTGCACAGATCTTCCAAAACTGTTGCACAACTCTTGCACAACTCTAGTACAACTCTGGAACACCTCTGGAACACCTTTTCCAACACTGTGGAACAACTCTTGCACAACTCTGGCACAACTCTGGCACAACTCTGGCACAGCTCTGGAAAAACTCTGGCACAACTCTGGCAAAACTCTGGCACAAATCTTGCACAACTCTGGTACAACTCTGGCAAAACTCTGGCTCAACTCTGGCACAACCCTGGCACAACTCTGGCACAACTCTGGAAAAAATCTGGAGGAACTCTGGCACAACTCTGGCACTACCCTGGCACAACTCCAACACAACTCCGGCACAACTCTGAAACAATTCTGGCACTACTCTGGACAAACTCTGGCACAACCCTGGCACAACCCTGGCACAAATCTGGCACAGCTCTGGCACAAACGTGGTACAAACCTGGCACAACTCTTTCACAACTGTGGAACAACTCTGGAACAACTCTTGCACAACTATGGAACAACTCTGGCACAACTCTGGCACAACTCTGGCACAACTGTGGCAGAACTATGGCACAACTCTAGTACACCTCTGGCACAACTATGGAAAAACGCTGGCACAAGTCTGGCATAACTCTGGCACAACTATGGCACAACTCTGGCACAAATCTGGCACAACTGTGGCACAATTCTGGTACACCTCTGGCACAACTCTTGCACAACTCTGGCACAATTCTGGCACAACTCTGGCACAACTCTGGCACAACTCTGGCACAACTCTGGAACAACTCTGGCACAACTATGGCACAACTCCGGAAAAACTCTGGCACAAATCTGGCACAAGTCTGGCACAACTCTGGCACAGCTCTGGCACAACTCTGGCACAACTCTGACACAACTCTGGCACAAATCTGGCACAACTCTGGCACAACTCTGGGACAACTTTGGTACAACTCTGGCACTACTCTGGCACAACTATGGCACAACTCTTGTACTTCTCTGGCACAAATCTGGCACAAATCTGGCACAACTCTGGCACAACTCTGGCACAATTCTGGCACAACTCTGGCACAACTCTGGAATACTTTTGGCACAACGTTTGGCACAACTATGGCACACCTCTGGCAGAACTCTGGCAAACCTGTAGCACAACTCCAGCAAAACTCTGGCACAACTCTGGCACAACGTTTGCACAACTCTGGCATAACTCTGGCACAATTCTTGCCCAACCCTGTAACAACTCTGGCACAAATCTGGCACAACTTTGGCACAACAGGCCCAACTCTGGTACAACTCTGGCGCATCTCTGGCACAACTGTGGAACAACTCTGGCACAACTCTAGAACAACTCTGGCACATTTCTGGCTCAACTCTGGAAAAACTCTGGCACAACCCTGGCAAAACTCTGGCACAACTCTGGCACAACTCTGGCACAAATCTGGTACACCACTGGCACTACTCTGGCACAACTTTGGCACGACTCTGGCACAACTCTGGCACAACTCTAGCACAACTCTGGTACAACTCTGGCACAACTCGGGCACAGCTCTGGCACAACTCTGGAACAACTATGGCACAATTTTGGCATAACTCTGGCACAACTCTGGCACAACTCTGGCACAAAAATGGCACAACTTTGGCAAAACTCTGGCACAACTCTGGCATAACTCTGGCACACCTCTGGCACAACTCAGGCACAACCATGGCACACCTCTGGCACAACTCTGACACAACCCTGGCACAACTGTGGCACAAATTTGGCACAACTCTGGCACAACGATGGCATAACGCTGGCATAACTCTGCCACAACTCTGGCAGAACTAAGGCACAAATCTGTCACAATTCTGGCACCACCCTGGCACAACTCTGGCTCAACTCTGGCTCAACTATAGCGCAACTCCGGTACAACTCTGGCACAACTCTGTTACAACTCTGGCACAACTCTGGAACAACCCTGGCAAAACTCTGGCACAACTCTGGCACAACTCAGGCACAACTCTGGCACAACTCTGGCACAGCTCTGGCACAACTCTGGCACAACTCTGGCGCAACTCTGGTACAACTCTGGCACAACTCTGGCATAACTCTGGCATAACTCTGGCACAACTCTGGCACAACTCTGGGACAACTCTGGCATAACTTTGGCACAGCTCTGGCACAACTCTGGCACAACTCTGGCGCAACTCTGGTACAACTCTGGCACAACTCTGGCATAACTCTGGCATAACTCTGGCACAACTCTGGCACAACTCTGGGACAACTCTGGCATAACTTTGGCACAGCTCTGGCACAACTCTGGCACAACTCTGGCGCAACTCTGGTACAACTCTGGCACAACTCTGGCATAACTCTGGCATAACTCTGGCACAACTCTGGCACAACTCTGGGACAACTCTGGCATAACTTTGGCACAGCTCTGGCACAACTCTGGCACAACTCTGGCGCAACTCTGGTACAACTCTGGCACAACTCTGGCATAACTCTGGCATAACTCTGGCACAACTCTGGCACAACTCTGGGACAACTCTGGCATAACTTTGGCACAGCTCTGGCACAACTCTGGCACAACTCTGGCGCAACTCTGGTACAACTCTGGCACAACTCTGGCATAACTCTGGCATAACTCTGGCACAACTCTGGCACAACTCTGGGACAACTCTGGCATAACTTTGGCACAGCTCTGGCACAACTCTGGCACAACTCTGGCGCAACTCTGGTACAACTCTGGCACAACTCTGGCATAACTCTGGCATAACTCTGGCACAACTCTGGCACAACTCTGGGACAACTCTGGCATAACTTTGGCACAGCTCTGGCACAACTCTGGCACAACTCTGGCGCAACTCTGGTACAACTCTGGCACAACTCTGGCATAACTCTGGCATAACTCTGGCACAACTCTGGCACAACTCTGGGACAACTCTGGCATAACTTTGGCACAGCTCTGGCACAACTCTGGCACAACTCTGGCGCAACTCTGGTACAACTCTGGCACAACTCTGGCATAACTCTGGCATAACTCTGGCACAACTCTGGCACAACTCTGGGACAACTCTGGCATAACTTTGGCACAGCTCTGGCACAACTCTGGCACAACTCTGGCGCAACTCTGGTACAACTCTGGCACAACTCTGGCATAACTCTGGCATAACTCTGGCACAACTCTGGCACAACTCTGGGACAACTCTGGCATAACTTTGGCACAGCTCTGGCACAACTCTGGCACAACTCTGGCGCAACTCTGGTACAACTCTGGCACAACTCTGGCATAACTCTGGCATAACTCTGGCACAACTCTGGCACAACTCTGGGACAACTCTGGCATAACTTTGGCACAGCTCTGGCACAACTCTGGCACAACTCTGGCGCAACTCTGGTACAACTCTGGCACAACTCTGGCATAACTCTGGCATAACTCTGGCACAACTCTGGCACAACTCTGGGACAACTCTGGCATAACTTTGGCACAGCTCTGGCACAACTCTGGCACAACTCTGGCGCAACTCTGGTACAACTCTGGCACAACTCTGGCATAACTCTGGCATAACTCTGGCACAACTCTGGCACAACTCTGGGACAACTCTGGCATAACTTTGGCACAGCTCTGGCACAACTCTGGCACAACTCTGGCGCAACTCTGGTACAACTCTGGCACAACTCTGGCATAACTCTGGCATAACTCTGGCACAACTCTGGCACAACTCTGGGACAACTCTGGCATAACTTTGGCACAGCTCTGGCACAACTCTGGCACAACTCTGGCGCAACTCTGGTACAACTCTGGCACAACTCTGGCATAACTCTGGCATAACTCTGGCACAACTCTGGCACAACTCTGGGACAACTCTGGCATAACTTTGGCACAGCTCTGGCACAACTCTGGCACAACTCTGGCGCAACTCTGGTACAACTCTGGCACAACTCTGGCATAACTCTGGCATAACTCTGGCACAACTCTGGCACAACTCTGGGACAACTCTGGCATAACTTTGGCACAGCTCTGGCACAACTCTGGCACAACTCTGGCGCAACTCTGGTACAACTCTGGCACAACTCTGGCATAACTCTGGCATAACTCTGGCACAACTCTGGCACAACTCTGGGACAACTCTGGCATAACTTTGGCACAGCTCTGGCACAACTCTGGCACAACTCTGGCGCAACTCTGGTACAACTCTGGCACAACTCTGGCATAACTCTGGCATAACTCTGGCACAACTCTGGCACAACTCTGGGACAACTCTGGCATAACTTTGGCACAGCTCTGGCACAACTCTGGCACAACTCTGGCGCAACTCTGGTACAACTCTGGCACAACTCTGGCATAACTCTGGCATAACTCTGGCACAACTCTGGCACAACTCTGGGACAACTCTGGCATAACTTTGGCACAGCTCTGGCACAACTCTGGCACAACTCTGGCGCAACTCTGGTACAACTCTGGCACAACTCTGGCATAACTCTGGCATAACTCTGGCACAACTCTGGCACAACTCTGGGACAACTCTGGCATAACTTTGGCACAGCTCTGGCACAACTCTGGCACAACTCTGGCGCAACTCTGGTACAACTCTGGCACAACTCTGGCATAACTCTGGCATAACTCTGGCACAACTCTGGCACAACTCTGGCACAACTCTAGCAAAACTCTGGCACAACTCAAGCAGAAGTCTGGCACAATTCTGGCAAAACTCTGGCACAACTCTGGCACAACTATGGCACAACTCTAGCACAACTCTGGCACAATTCTGGCGCAACTATGGCAAAATGTTCGCACAACTCTGGCACAACTCTGGCAAAAGTCTGGCAAAACTCTGGCAAACCTCTAGCACAACTCTGGTTCAACTCTGGCAGAACTCTGGCACAACTCTGGCACAATTCTGGCACAGCTCTGGCACAACCCTGGCACAATTCTGGCACACATCTGGCACAACTCTTGCACAACTTTGGCACAAGTCTGGAAAATCTCTGGCACTACTCTGACACAACTCTGGCACAACTCTGGCACAAATCTGGCACAACTCTGGTATACGTCTCGCACAATTATGGCACAACTCTTGTACAACAATGGCACAACAATGGCACAACATAGGCACAACTCTGGATCAACTCGGTCACAATTCTGGCAGAACTCTGGCACAACTCTGGCACAACTCTTGCACAACTCTCGCACGACTCTGGCAGAACTCTTGCACAACTCTGGCACAACTCTGGCACAACTATGGAAAAACTATGGCACAACTCAGGCACAACTCTGGCACAACTCTGGCACAACTCTGGCAAAACTCTTGTACAACACTGGCACAACTATGGCACAACTCTAACACAACTCTAGCACATCTCTGGAACAACTCTTGCACAATTCTCGCACAACTCTGGCACAACTGTGGCACAACTCTGGCACAACTCTGGCACAACTCTGGCACAACTCTGGCACAACTCTGGCACAACTCTGGCACAACTCTGGCACAACTCTGGCACAACTCTGGCTCAACTCTGGCACAACTCTGGCACAACTCTGGCAGTACTCTGGCACAACTCTGGAAAACCTCTAGCACAAATCTGGCACAACTCTCGCTTAACTGTGGCACAACTCTGGCACAACTCTGGCGCAACTCTGGCACAACTCTGGCACAACTCTGGCAGTACTCTGGCACAACTCTGGAAAACCTCTAGCACAAATCTGGCACAACTCTCGCTTAACTGTGGCACAACTCTGGCACAACTCTGGCGCAACTCTGGCACAACTCTGGCACAACTCTGGCAGTACTCTGGCACAACTCTGGAAAACCTCTAGCACAAATCTGGCACAACTCTCGCTTAACTGTGGCACAACTCTGGCACAACTCTGGCGCAACTCTGGCACAACTCTGGCACAACTCTGGCAGTACTCTGGCACAACTCTGGAAAACCTCTAGCACAAATCTGGCACAACTCTCGCTTAACTGTGGCACAACTCTGGCACAACTCTGGCGCAACTCTGGCACAACTCTGGCACAACTCTGGCAGTACTCTGGCACAACTCTGGAAAACCTCTAGCACAAATCTGGCACAACTCTCGCTTAACTGTGGCACAACTCTGGCACAACTCTGGCGCAACTCTGGCACAACTCTGGCACAACTCTGGCAGTACTCTGGCACAACTCTGGAAAACCTCTAGCACAAATCTGGCACAACTCTCGCTTAACTGTGGCACAACTCTGGCACAACTCTGGCGCAACTCTGGCACAACTCTGGCACAACTCTGGCAGTACTCTGGCACAACTCTGGAAAACCTCTAGCACAAATCTGGCACAACTCTCGCTTAACTGTGGCACAACTCTGGCACAACTCTGGCGCAACTCTGGCACAACTCTGGCACAACTCTGGCAGTACTCTGGCACAACTCTGGAAAACCTCTAGCACAAATCTGGCACAACTCTCGCTTAACTGTGGCACAACTCTGGCACAACTCTGGCGCAACTCTGGCACAACTCTGGCACAACTCTGGCAGTACTCTGGCACAACTCTGGAAAACCTCTAGCACAAATCTGGCACAACTCTCGCTTAACTGTGGCACAACTCTGGCACAACTCTGGCGCAACTCTGGCACAACTCTGGCACAACTCTGGCAGTACTCTGGCACAACTCTGGAAAACCTCTAGCACAAATCTGGCACAACTCTCGCTTAACTGTGGCACAACTCTGGCACAACTCTGGCGCAACTCTGGCACAACTCTGGCACAACTCTGGCAGTACTCTGGCACAACTCTGGAAAACCTCTAGCACAAATCTGGCACAACTCTCGCTTAACTGTGGCACAACTCTGGCACAACTCTGGCGCAACTCTGGCACAACTCTGGCACAACTCTGGCAGTACTCTGGCACAACTCTGGAAAACCTCTAGCACAAATCTGGCACAACTCTCGCTTAACTGTGGCACAACTCTGGCACAACTCTGGCGCAACTCTGGCACAACTCTGGCACAACTCTGGCAGTACTCTGGCACAACTCTGGAAAACCTCTAGCACAAATCTGGCACAACTCTCGCTTAACTGTGGCACAACTCTGGCACAACTCTGGCGCAACTCTGGCACAACTCTGGCACAACTCTGGCAGTACTCTGGCACAACTCTGGAAAACCTCTAGCACAAATCTGGCACAACTCTCGCTTAACTGTGGCACAACTCTGGCACAACTCTGGCGCAACTCTGGCACAACTCTGGCACAACTCTGGCAGTACTCTGGCACAACTCTGGAAAACCTCTAGCACAAATCTGGCACAACTCTCGCTTAACTGTGGCACAACTCTGGCACAACTCTGGCGCAACTCTGGCACAACTCTGGCACAACTCTGGCAGTACTCTGGCACAACTCTGGAAAACCTCTAGCACAAATCTGGCACAACTCTCGCTTAACTGTGGCACAACTCTGGCACAACTCTGGCGCAACTCTGGCACAACTCTGGCACAACTCTGGCATAACTCTGGCACAACTCTGGCACAAATCTGGAACAACTCTGGCACAACTCTGGCACAACTCTGGCACGACTCTGGCACAACTCTGGCACAACTAGGGCACAACTCTGGCACAACCCTGGAACAACCCTGGCACATCTCTGGCACAACTCTGGCAAAACTCTGGCACAACTCTGGCACAACCCTGGCACAACTCTGGCACAACTCTGGTGTAAATTTGGCACAACTCTGGCTCAACTCTGGCAGAACTCTGTCACAACTCTGGCGCAACTCTGGTACAATTCTGGTACCACTCTGGCACAACTCTGGCAAAACTCTGGCACAACTATAGCACAACTATGGCACAACTCTGGCACAATTCTGGCACAACTCTGGCACAACTCTGGCACAACTATAGCACAACTATGGCACAACTCTGGCACAACTATGGCACAATTCTGGCACAACTCTGGCAAAACTCTGGCACAACTCTGGCACAACTCTAGAAAAACTCTGGCACAACTCAAGCAGAAGTCTGGCACAACTCTGGCAAAACTCTGGCACAACTCCGGCACAACTATGGCACAACTCTAGCACAACTCTGGCACAATTCTGGTGCAACTATGGAAAAACGTTCGCACAACTCTGGAACAACTCTGGCATAAGTCTGGCAAAACTCTGGCAAACCTCTAGCACAACTCTGGCACAACTCTGGCACAATTCTGGCACAGCTCTGGCACAACCCTGGCACAACTCTGGCACACTTCTGGCACAACTCTTGCATAACTTTGGCACAAGTCGGGCAAAACTCTGGCACAACTCTGGCACAACTCTGGCACAACTCTGGCATACGTCTGGCACAATTATGGCACAACTCTTGTACAACAATGGCACAACTATGGCACAACTTTGGCACAACTCTGGATCAACTCGGTCACAATTCTGGCAGAACTCTGGCACAACTCTGGCACAACTCCGGCACAACTTTCGCACAACTCTGGCACAACTCTGGCACAACTATAGAAAAACTATGGCACAACTCAGGCACAACTCTGGCTCAACTCTGGCACAACTCTGGCACAACTCTGGCAAAACTCTGGCAAAACTCTTGTACAACACTGGCATAACTATGGCACAACTCTAACACAACTCTGGAAAATCTCTGGCACAACTCTGGCACAATTCTCGATCAACTCTGGCACAACTCTGGCACAATTCTGGCACAACTCTGGCACAACTCTGGCAGAAATCTGGCAAAACTCTGGCTCAACTATAGCACAACTATGGCACAACTCTGGCACAACTCTGGCACAACTCTGGCACAACTCTGGCACGACTCTTGCACTACTCTGGCACAAATCTAGCACAACTCTGGCACAACTTTGGCACAACTCCGGCACAACTCTGGAACAACTCTCGCAGAAATCTGGCACAACCCTCTCACAACTCTGGCACAACTCTGGCACAACTCTGACACAATTCTGGCACAACCCTGGCACAACCCTGAAACAACTCTGGAACAATCCTGCCACAACCCTGGCACAAATCTGGCACAGCTCTGGCACAAACGTGGCTCAAAACCTGGCACAACTCTTGCACAATTGTGGAACAACTCTGGCAAAACTCTGGCACAACTCTGGCACATCTCTGGCACAACTCTGGTACAACTCTGGCACAACTATGGCACAACTATGGCACAACTCTGGCACAACTCTGGCACAACTCTGGCACAACTCTGGCACAACTCTGGCACAACTCTGGCACAACTCTGGCACAACTCTGGCACAACTTTGGCACAACTCTGGCACAACTCCTGCACAACTCTGGCACAACTCTGGCACAACTCTGGCACAACTGTGGCAAACCTTTGGTTCCACTCTGGCACAAATTTGGCACAAATCTAACACAACTCTGGCAGAACTCTGGCACAACTCTGACACGACTCTGGCACAACGCTGGTACATCTCTTGTACAACTCTGGTACAACTCTGGCTGAACTCTGGAACAACTCTCTCGCAACTCTGGAACAACTCTGGCACAACTCTGGCACAACTCTGGCAGTACTCTGGCACAACTCTGGAAAACCTCTAGCACAAATCTGGCACAACTCTCGCTTAACTGTGGCACAACTCTGGCACAACTCTCGCACAACTCTGGCACAACCCTGGCACAACTCTGGCACAACTGTGGTAGAACTCTGGCCCAAATCTGGCACAATGCTGGCACAACTCTGGCACAACTCTGGTACAACTCGGGGACAATTTTGGCACAAATATAACACAATTCCGGCACAACTCTGGCACAACTCTGGCACAACCCTGGCAAAACTCTTGTAAAACTCTGGCACAACTCTGGCTGTACTCTGGAAGATCTCTGGCGCAACTCTAGGACAACTCTGGCCCAACTCTGTCACAACTCTGGCACTACTCTGGCACAAAACTGGCACAACTCTGGCACAACTCTGGCCCAAATCTGCCACAACTCTGGCACATCTCTGGCACAACTATGGCACAACTCCGGAACAACTCTGGCACAACTTTGGCACAACTCTGGCATAACTCTGGCACAACTCTGGCACAACTCTGGCACAACTCCAGCACAACTCTAGAACAACTCGGCCACAAGTCCGGCACAACTCTGGAACAACACAGGCACAACTCTGGCAAAACTTGGGCACAACTCTGGAAGAACTCTGGCACAGCTCTTACACAAGTCTAGCCCAACTCTGGCACAACTTTGGCACAACTCTGGAACTCCTATTGCACAACTGTGGAACAACTCTGGCACAACT
>SZWC01005843.1:41486-57117 GCA_023375785.1 Penium margaritaceum | reverse complement strand
TTGTAAGTGCGTATATGTACGTGTAAGTGGGTGTAAGTGCATGTAAGTATGTGTAAGTACATGTAAGTGGTTGTAAGTGCGTGTAAGTGCGTGTAAGTACGTGTAAGTGTGTATAAGTGCATGTAAGTGCGTGTACGACAGTGTAAGTGTGTGTAAGTGCGTGTATGATGATGTAAGTATGAGTAAGTGTGTGTAAGTATGTGTAAGTACGTGTAAGTGATTGTAAGTGCGTGTAAGTGTATGTAACTGCGTGTCAGTATGTCTAAGTCCGTGTAAGTGCGTGGAAGTGCGTGTAAGTGCGTGTAAGCAGATGTAAGTATGTGTAAGTGCGTGTCGGCGCGTGTAAGCGCTTGTAAGTGCGTGTAAGTGCGTGTAAGTGGATGTAAGTACGTGCAAATGTGTGTAAGTATGTGCAAGTGCGTGTAAGAACATGTAAGTGTATGCAAGTGCGTGTAAGTGTGTGTAAGTGCGTGTAAGTATGTGTAAGTGCGTGAAAGTACGTGTAATTGCATGGAAGTGATTTTAAGTGCGTGTAAGTGCGTGTAAGTACGTGTAAGTGCATGTAAGTGTGTGTAAGTGCATGTAAGTGCATGTATGTGTGAGTAACTACATGTAACTGTGTGTAACTGTGTGTAAGTTGGTGTAAGTGCATGTAAGTATGTGTAAGTGCGTGTAAGTATGTGTAAGTGTATGTAAGTGTGTGTAAGTGTGTTTAAGTGTGTATAAGTGCGTGTAAGTATGCGTAAGTGTGTATAAGTACGCGTAAGTGCGTGTAAGTGTGTGTAAGTGGGTGAAACTGCATGTAAGTGCGTGTTAGTGTGTGTAAGTCTTTTGAAGTGTGTATAAGTGCATGTAAGTGCATTTGAGGGTGTGTCTGCATATGTAAGTGTGTATAAGTGCGTGCAAGTACGTGTAAGTGTGTCTAAGTGCGTGTAAGTGCAAATGAGAGCGTCTAAGTGCGTGTAAGCATGCAGAAGTGCATGCAAGTATGTGCGAGTTCGTGTAAGTGCATGTGAGTGCGTGTAAGTGTGTGTAAGTGCGTGTACGTTTGTGTAAGTGTGTGCAAGTACGTATTAGTGTGTGTAATTGCGTGTAAGTGTGTGTAAATGCGTGTTAGTGCATGTAAGTGTGTGTAAGTACGTGTAAGTGCGTGTAAGTGCTTGAAGAGTCTGTTTAAGTGCGTGTAAGTGCATGCGTGTAAGTGCGTGCGTGTAAGTGCGTACGTGTAAGTGCGTATAAGTACGTGTAAGTACGTGTAATATGTGTAAGTGCGTGTAAGTGCATGTAAGTGCGTGTAAGTATGTGTAAGTGCGTGTAAGTACGTGTAAGTACGTGTAAGGGAGTCTAAGTGTGTGTAAGTGTGTGTACGTGTGTGTAATTACATATAGGTGGGTGTAAGTGCGTGTATGTGCTTGTAAGTGCAATAAGTGGGTTGAAGCGCGTGTACGTATGTGCATGTATGTGTATGTGCGTGTAAGTGTATGTAAGTGTATGTAAGTACATATAAGTATGTGTAAATGCGTGTAAGTGTGAGTCACTATGTGTAAGTTCATGTAAGTATTTGTAAGTGCGTGTAAGTGCTCGTAAGTATGTGTAAGTGGGTGTAAGTGCATGTAAGTACGTGTAAGTATGTGTAAGTGCGTGCACGTACGTGTAAGTGTGTGTAAGTGTGTGTAAGTGTGTGTAAGTGCGTGTACGTATGTGAAAGTACGGGAAGTGCGTGTAAGTTAGCGTAATTGTATGTAAGTGTGTGTAAGGGCGTATATGTGCATGTAAGTGCGTGTAAGTGCGTGTAAGTGTGTGCAAGTGTGTATAAGTATGTGTAAGTATGTGTAGGAATGTGCAAGTGCGTGTAATTGTGTGTAAGTGCATGTTAGTACGTGTAACTGCGTGTAAGTATGTGTAAGTGTGTGTAAGTTTGTGTAAGTGCATGTAAGTACGTAGAAGTATGCGTAAGTGCATGTGAGTGCTTGTAAGTGCGTGTAAGTGTGTGTAAGTAAGTGTAAGTATATGTAAGTGTGTGTATGTGCATGTAAGGGTGTGTAAGTGTGTCTAAGTGAGTGTAAGTGTGTGTACGTGCGTGTAAGTGTGTGTAAGTGCCTGTAAGTACGTGTAAGTATGTATAAGTCCGTGTGAGTACGTGTAAGTCCGTGTAAGTACGTGTAAGTGCCTCTAAGTATGTGTAAGTGGGTGTAAGTGCGTGTCAGTATGGGTAAGTGTGTGTAAGTGCGTGTCAGTATGGGTAAGTGTGTGTAAGTGTGTGTAAATGACCGTAAGTGTGTGTAAGTGCATGTAAGTGCGTGTGAGTACGTATAAGTGTGTGTAAGCGTGCGTAAGTGCGTGTAAGTGCCTGTAAGTGCATGTAAGAATGTATAAGTATGTGTAAGTGCATGTTAGTGCATGTAAGTGCGTGTAAGTGCGTGTATGTACCTGTAAGTAAGTACAATAGCATGTAAGTACGTGTATGTCGGTCTTAGTGTGTATTTATGTGTGTAAGTGCGTGTACGTGTGTGTGAGTGCGTGTAAGTATGTTTAATTGCGTGTAAGTGCGTGTAAGTGCGTGTAAATGTGTGTAAGTACGTGTAAGTTCGCGTAAGTGTGTGTAAGTACGTGTAAGTATGTGTAAGTGTGTGTAAGAGCATGTAATTGTGTGTACGTGTTTGAAAGTACGTGTAAGTATGTGTAAGTGCGTGTAAGTGTGTGTAAGTGCATGTGTGTGTAAGTGCATGTAAGTGCATGTAAGTACGTGGAAGTGCGTGTAAGAACGTGTAAGTGCATGTGAGTGCGTGTAAGTATGTACAAGTGCATGTAATTGTGTGTACCTATGTGTAAGTGCGTGTAAGTACGTGTAAGTGTGTGTATGTGTGTGTACGTGCATGTAACTGCATGTAGGTATTTGTAAGTACGCATAAGTGCGTGTAAGTGCGTGTAAGTGCGTGTAAGTGCATGTAAGTGATTGTAAGTGCATGTAAGTGCGTGTAAGTGCGTGTAAGTACGTGTAAGTGTGAATAAGTACATGTAAGTGTGGGTAAGTGCGTGTAAGTACATGTAAGTGTGTGTAAGTATGTGTAAGTGAGTGTAAACACGTGTAAGTACGTATAAGTGCGTGTAAGTATGTGTGAGTAGGTGTATGTGCGTGTAAGTATGTGTAAGTGCCTGTAAGTACGTGTAAGTACCTCTAAGTAAGTGTAAGTGCGTCTAAGTGGGTGTAAGTGTGTGTAAGTACGTGCGAGTAGGTGTAAGTGTGTGTAAGTATGTGTAAGTGCGTGTAAGTACCTGTAAGTGTGTGTAAGTTTGTGCAAGTGCATTTAAGTGTGTGTAAGTGCATGTAAGTACGTGTAAGTGCGTATAAGTGTGTGTAAGTGCATGTAAGTACGTGTAAGTACATGTAAGAGCCTGTAAGTATGTGTAAGTATTTGTAAGCGTATAAGTACGTGTAGTGGATGTAAGTGCGTGTAAGTATGTGTAAGTATGTGTAAGTGATTGTAAGTACGTGTAAGTGCGTGTAAGTGCGTGTAAGTGTATATAACTGCATGTAAGTGCGTGTAAGTACGTGTAAGTGTGTGTAAGCGAGTGTAAGTATGTGTAAGTACATGTAAGTGCGTGTAAGTGCGTGTAAGTACGTGGAAGTGTGTATAAGTTCGTGTAAGTGCGTGTAAGTACATGTAAGTGTGTGTAAGTATGTGTAAGTGCGTGTAAGTATGTGTAAGTATGTGTAAGTGATTGTAAGTACGTGTAAGTGCGTGTAAGTGCGTGTAAGTGTATATAACCGCATGTAAGTGCGTTTAAGTACGTGTAAGTGTGTGTAAGCGAGTGTAAGTATGTGTAAGTACATGTAAGTGCGTGTAAGTGCTTGTAAGTGCGTGTAAGTGCGTGTAAGTGGGTGTAAGTGCGTGAAAGTGTATATAAGTGTGTGTAACTACGTATAAGTACGTGTAAGTGCATGTAAGTGTGTACAAGTGTGTATAGGTGCGTGTAGGTGCGTGTAACTACGTGTAAGTGTGTGTAATTTATTGTACGTGTGCGTAAGTGCGTGTAAGTACGTGTAAGTGCATGTAAGTGTGTGTCAGTGCATGTCAGTGCGTGTAAGTGCGTGTAAGTTCGTGCAAGTGTGTATAAGTTCGTGTAAGTGCGTGTAAGTACATGTAAGTGCGTGTAAGTAAGTGTAAGTGCGTGTAAATGCATGTAAGTACGTATCCGATTTTCTAAGTGTGTGTAAGTACGTTGTAGTGCATGCAAGTATGTACAAGTGCCTGTAAGTGTGTGCAAGTGTGTGTATGTGTGTGTAAGTGCGTGTAAGTTCGTGTAAGTGCATGCAAGAATGTATAAGTGCATTTTATTGTGTGTAAGTGTGTCTAAATGTGTGTTAGTGCATGTAAGTGCGTGTCAGTGCGTGTAAGTGCGTGTCATTGCGTGTAAGTGTATGTAAGTGTGCGTAAGTGCGTGGGTGTAAGTGCGTGTAAGTGCGTGTAAGTGCGTATAAGTGCGTATAAGTGTGTGTAAGTGCGTGCAAGTGCGTGTAAGTATGTGTAAAAGCGTGCAAATGCGTGTACGTGCGTGTATGTGAGTGTAAGTGCGTGTAAGTGCATGTATGTGCATGTAAGTCCATGTAAGGGGGTGTAAGTGTGTGTAAGTGCTTGTAAGTGCGTAGAAGTGTGTGGATGTGCATGTAAGTACGTGTATGTATGTTCAAGTGTGTGTAAGTGCGTGTAAGTGCATGTAAGTGTATGTAAGTATGTGTAAGTGCGTGTAAGTGTGTACAAGTGCGTAGACGTACGTGCAAGTGCATGTCATTGCGTGTAAGTGCATGTAAGTGTTTGAATTTGCATGTAAGTATGTGTCAGTATGTGTAAGTGCGTGTAAGTGTGTACAAGTGCGTAGACGTACGTGCAAGTGCATGTCATTGCGTGTAAGTGCATGTAAGTGTTTGAATTTGCATGTAAGTATGTGTCAGTATGTGTAAGTGCGTGTAATTGCGTGTAAGTACGTATAAGTGCGTGTAAGTGCGTGTACGTCATCTAAGTGTATATATGTGTGTGTAATTGGTAAGTGTGTGTAAGTGTATGAAAGTACGTGTAAGTGCGTGTAAGTGTGTATAAATGTGTGTATGTGCATGTACATGTGTATAAGTGCATGTAAGTGTGTCTAAGTGCGTGTAAGTGCGTGTAAGTGTGTGTAAGTGCGTGTAAGTATGTCTAAGTGCGTGTAATGTTGTGTAAGTGCGTGTACGTATGTGTAACTGTGTGTAAGTGCATGTATGTGTGTGTAAGTGCATGTAAGTCCATGTAAGTACGTGTAAGTATGTTTAAGTGCATGTAAGTGCATGTAAGTGTATGTAAGTACATGTAAGTGCTTGTAAGTGCATGTAAGTGCGTATAAGTGTGTGTAAGTGCGTGTAAGTGCGTTTAAGTGCATGGAAGTGTATATTTGTTTGTGTAAGTGAGTGTAAGTGTGTGCAAATGCGTGCTAGTACGTGTAATTACGTTTTAATGCGTGTAAGTGTGTGTAAGTGTGTGTAATTGCGTTTAACTATGTGTAGCTGCCTGTAAGTGTGTGTAAGTGCGTGTAAGTGCGTTTAAGTGCATGTAAGTACCTCTAAGTGAGTATAAGTACGTATAAGTACATGTAAGTGTGTGTAAGTACGGGTAAGTGTGTATAAGTGTGTATCACTGCCTGTAAGTGCGTATAAGTGTGTGTAAGTTTGTGTATGTATGTGTGAGTACATGTAAGTACGTATACGTAGGTGTAAGTTGGTGTAACTGCGTGTAAGTATGTGGAAGTATGTGTAAGTGATTATAAGTGCGTGTAAGTGTCTGTAAGTGCGTGTAAGTGTGTATACGTGCATGTAAGTGGGTTTAAGTGCATGCAAGCGCGTGTAAGTGCGTCTAAGTATGTGTAAGTGTGTACGAGTTTGTGTAAGTGTGTGTAAGTGATTGTAAGTGTGTGTAAGTGCATGTAAGTGTGTGTAAGTGTGTATAGGTGCGTGTAAGTTCGTGTAAGTGCATGTAAGTGCGTGTAATTGTGTGTAAGTGTGTTTAAGTGCGTGTAAATGCGTATAAATATGTGTAAGTATGTGTCAGTGTGTGTATGTGTGTGTAACTGCATGTAACTGCATGTACATGTGTGTAAGTGTGTGTAAGAGGTTTAAGTACATGTAAGTGCGTGTAAGTGCATGTAATAGTGAGTAAGTGCGTGTATGTGTGTGTAAGTATGTGTAAGTGTGTGTAAGTGCGTGTAAGTATGTAAAAGTGTGTATAAGTACATGTAACTGGATGCAAGTGCGTGTTAGCGCGTGTAAGTATGTGTAAGTGTGTTTAAGTACGGGTAAGTATGTGTAAGTGCGTGTAAAATATTGTAAGTGTGTGTAAGTGCGTTTAAGTACGGGTAAGTGTGTGTAAGTACATGTCAGTGTGTGTAAGTACGTGTAAGTTTTTGTAACTACAAGTAACTGCGTCTAGCTACATGAAAGTGTGTGTAAGTGCGTATAAGTGCGTGTAAGTGCGTGTAAGTGCATTTAAGTGTGTGTAAGTGCATGTAAGTGTATGTAAGTGTATATACGTCTGTATAAGTATGTGTAAGTGCGTGTACGTGTGTGTAAGTACATGTAAGTGAGTGTATGTGTGTGTAAGAGTGTGTATCTGTGCGTAACTACGTGTAAGTGCATATAAGTATGTGGAAGTGTGTGCAAGTACGTGAAAGTGCATATAAGTGTGTGTAAGTGGGTGTAAGTGTGTATAAGTGTGTGTAATTGTGTGTAATTGCATGTAAATACGTGTCTGTGCGTGTAAGTGCGTGTGAGTATGTGTAAGTGTGTGTAAGTACGTGTAAGTGCGTGTAAGTGCGGGCGTGTAAGTGCGTGCGTATAAGTGCATGTAAGAGCGTGCATGTAAGTGCGTGTAAGTGTGTGTAAGTACGTGTTAGTGCGTGTAAGCACGTGTAAGTGCGTGTAAGTGCATGTAAGTATGTGTAAGTGCGTGTAAGTGCATGTTAGTGCGTGTAAGTGTGTGTAAGTGAGTGTAAGTTTGTGTATGTGCGTGTACGTCAAGGTAAGTGGGTGTAAGTGCCTGTAAGTACTTGTAAGTACGTGTAAGTGTGTGGAAGTACGAGTAAGTACGTGTGTGTATGTGTAAGTACCTGTAAGTTCGTGTAAGTGTGTGTAAGTGCATGTAAGTATGTGTTAGTACGTGTAATTGCATACAAGAATGCGTAAGTGCGTGTAAGTTCCTGTAAGTGCGTGTAAGTGCATGTGTGTGTGTGAGAGTGCGTCTTAGTGCGTGTACGTGTGTATAAGTGTGCGTAAGTACGTATAAGTGTGTGTAAGAGCGTGTAAGTTTGTGTAAGTAGGTGTAAGTCTGTGTAAGTGTGTGTAAGTGCGTTTAAGTCCGTGTAAGTTTGTGTAATTTCATGTAAGTACATATAAGTCCGTGTAAGTGCATGTTAGTGTGTGTAAGTGCATATTAGTGTGTGTAAGTGCATGTAAGTGCGTGCAACTATGTGCAAGTGTGTGTAAGTTTTTGTAAGTGCGTGTAAGTGCATGTAATTGCGTGTAACAGCGTGTACATACGTGTAAGTGGTTATAAGTGTGTGTAAGTGTGTAAAAGTGTGTGTAAGTGTGTATAAGTGCATGTAAGTGCGTGTAAGTGCGTGTAAGTGTGTGTAACTATTTATAGGTGCGTGTAAGTGGGTGAAAGTATGCGTAAGTGCATGTAAGTGCGTGTAAGTACGGGTAAGTATGTGTAAGTGTGTGTAAGTGTGTGAAAGTGCATGTACATGTGTGTAAGTACGTGTACGTACGTGTAAGTACGTGTAAGTATGTGTAAGTATGTGTAAGTATGTGTACGTGCTTGAAAGTGTGTGTAAGTGCATGTAACTGCATGTGAGTGCGTGTAACTGCGTGTAAGTGCATGTAAGTCCGTGGAACTACGTATAAGTGCGTGTAAGTGGGAGTGAGTACCTGTAAGTATGTGTAATTGTGTATAAGTGCTTGTAAGTGCGTGTAAGTACGTGTAAGTGCATGTAAGCACGTGTTAGTCCGCGTGAGTGCGTGTAAGTGCATGTAAGTGCGTGTAAGTGTGTTTTAGTGCATGTAAGTACGTGTAGCTATGTGTAAGTGCGTGTAAGTGCGTGCAAGTGTGTATAAGTGTGTGTAAGTACGTCTAAGTATGTGTAACTGTGTGTAAGTACGTTTAACTATGTGTAAGTGCATATAGGTGTACGTAAATGCGTGTAAGTGCGTGTAAGTACGTGTAAGTATGTGTAAGTGTGTGTAAGTGTGTGTCAGCACGTGTTAGTGCGTGTAAGTGCGTGTAAGTGTGTGTAAGTATGTGTAAGTGCATGTAACTGCATGTGAGTGCGTGTAACTGCGTGTAAGTGCGAGTAAGTGCGTGTAAGTACGTCTAAGTGCGTGTAAGTGCGTGTACATGAGTGTAAGTGCATATTAGTGCGTGTAAGTACGTGTAAGTGCGTGTAACTGTGTGTAAGTGCGTGTAACTGCGTGTAAGTGCGAGTAAGTGCGTGTAAGTACGTCTAAGTGCGTGTAAGTGCGTGTACATGAGTGTAAGTGCATATTAGTGCGTGTAAGTACGTGTAAGTGCGTGTAACTGTGTGTAAGTGCGTGTAACTGCGTGTAAGTGCGAGTAAGTGCGTGTAAGTACGTCTAAGTGCGTGTAAGTGCGTGTACATGAGTGTAAGTGCATATTAGTGCGTGTAAGTACGTGTAAGTGCGTGTAACTGTGTGTAAGTGCGTGTAACTGCGTGTAAGTGCGAGTAAGTGCGTGTAAGTACGTCTAAGTGCGTGTAAGTGCGTGTACATGAGTGTAAGTGCATATTAGTGCGTGTAAGTACGTGTAAGTGCGTGTAACTGTGTGTAAGTGCGTGTAACTGCGTGTAAGTGCGAGTAAGTGCGTGTAAGTACGTCTAAGTGCGTGTAAGTGCGTGTACATGAGTGTAAGTGCATATTAGTGCGTGTAAGTACGTGTAAGTGCGTGTAACTGTGTGTAAGTGCGTGTAACTGCGTGTAAGTGCGAGTAAGTGCGTGTAAGTACGTCTAAGTGCGTGTAAGTGCGTGTACATGAGTGTAAGTGCATATTAGTGCGTGTAAGTACGTGTAAGTGCGTGTAACTGTGTGTAAGTGCGTGTAACTGCGTGTAAGTGCGAGTAAGTGCGTGTAAGTACGTCTAAGTGCGTGTAAGTGCGTGTACATGAGTGTAAGTGCATATTAGTGCGTGTAAGTACGTGTAAGTGCGTGTAACTGTGTGTAAGTGCGTGTAACTGCGTGTAAGTGCGAGTAAGTGCGTGTAAGTACGTGTAAGTATGTGTAAGTGTGTGTAAGTGCGTGTAAGTGCGTGTAAGTGCGTATGAGTGTGTGTAAGTGTGTGTAAGTGTGTATCAGCACGTGTTAGTGCGTGTAAGTGCGTGTAAGTGTGTGTAAGTATGTGTAGCTATATACAAGTGCATGTAAGTACGTGTAAGTGCGTGTAACTGTGTGTAAGTGCGTGTAACTGCGTGTAAGTGCGAGTAAGTGCGTGTAAGTACGTCTAAGTGCGTGTAAGTGCGTGTACATGAGTGTAAGTGCATATTAGTGCGTGTAAGTACGTGTAAGTGCGTGTAAGTACCTGTAATTGATGTAAGTGCGTGTTAGTCCGTGTAAGTGTGTTTAAGTGCATGTAATTGCATGTAAATGGGTGTAACTCTGTGTAAGTGCATGTAAGTATGTATAACTACGTGTAAGTATGTGTAAGTACGTGTGAGTATGTGTAAATGTGTGTAAGTGCGTGTAAGTGCGTATACGTGCGTGTACGTATGTGTAAGTGCTTGTAAGTGCATGTAAGTGCGTGTAAGTGCAAGTAACGGCATGTAAGTGCGTATAAGAATAAAAGTGTGTGTAAGTGCATGTAAGTGCGTGAAAGTGCATTTAAGTGCGTGTATGTGCGTGTAAGTGCGTGTAGGTGCATGTAACTGCATGTAACTGCATATAACTCTGTATAAGTGCATGTAAGTCCGTGTAAGTACGTGTAAGTACGTGTAAGTGTGTGTTAGTGCATGTACGTGCGTGTAAGTACGTGTAAGTGCTTGAAAATGCATGTAAGTGCATATAAGTACGTGTAAGTGCGTGTACCTGCATGTAAGTGTGTGTAAGTACGTGTAAGTTTGTGTGAGCATGTGTACGTGCGTGTAAGTGCTTGTAAGTGTGTATAAGTACACGGAAGTACGCGTAAGTGTGTTTATGTGCGTGAACGTACTTATAAGTACGCGTAAGTGCGTGTAAGTGTGTGTAAGTACGTGTACGTGCGTGTAATTGCATGTAAGTTCGTCTAAGTGGCTGTACGTGTACGTAAGTGCGTGCTTGTGTGTGTAAGTGCGTATATGTGCGTGTAAGTACATATAAGTGTGTGTAAGTACTTGTAAGTACGTGTAACTACGTGTAAGTGCGTTTAAGTATGTGTAAGTATGTGTAAGTGCATGTAAGTGCGTGTAACCGAGTGTAAATATGTGTAAGTGCATGTAAGTACATGTAAGTGTGTGTAAGTATGTGTAAGTACGTGTAAGTGTGTATAAGTTTGCGTAAGTGCACGTAAGTGATTGTAAATACGTGTAAGTGCGTATAAGTGTGTGTAAATGCGTGTAAGTATGTATAAGTGCGTGTAAGTACGTTTAGGTGCATGTAAGTGCATGCAAGTGCGTGTAAGTACGTATAAGTACGTGTAACGGTGTGTAGCTGCGTGTAAGTACATGTAAGTGCGTGTAAGTGTGTGTAAGTGCGTGTAAGTACATATAAGTGCGTCTAAGTGCGTGTAAGTAAGTGTAAGTACGTATAAGTGTATGTAACTGCGTGTAACTATGTGTAAGTGTGTATAAGTATGTGGAGGTGCGCGTAGGTGCGTGTAAGTGCGTGTAAGTGCGTGTAAGTGTGTGTAAGTGCGTGTAAGTACATATAAGTGCGTCTAAGTGCGTGTAATTAAGTGTAAGTACGTATAAGTGTATGTAACTGCGTGTAACTATGTGTAAGTGTGTATAAGTATGTGGAGGTGCGCGTAGGTGCGTGTAAGTGCGTGTAAGTGCATGTAACTACATGTAAGTGCATGTCAGTGCGTGTAAGTACGTGTAAGTACGTGTAACGGTGTGTAGCTGCGTGTAAGTACATGTAAGTGCGTGTAAGTGTGTGTAAGTGTGAAAGTACGTGTAAGTATGTGTAAGTGTATGTAACTGTGTGTAAGTGCATGTAAGTGCGTGTAAGTGCATGTAAGTGTGTGTATGTACGTGTAATTGCGTGTAAGTGCGTGCAAGTGTGTGCAAGTGTGTGTAAGTACGTTTTAGTATATGCAAGTGCGTGGAATTATGTGTAAGTGCATTTAAGTGCGTGTAAGTTGTGTGTAAGTGCATGTCATTGCGTGTAAGTACGTGTAAGTACGTCTAAGTTTGTGTAAGTACATGTAAGTACGTGTGTGTGCGTGTAAGTGTGTGTAAGTGCCTGTAAGTGCGTGTAACTGCATGTAAGTGTTTGTCAGTAGGTGTGAGTATGTGTAAGTGTGCGTAAGTGTGCGTAAGTGCGCATAAGTATGTATAAGTGCGCGTAAGTGCATGTAAGTGCATAAAAGTGCATGTAAGTGTGTGTAAGTGCATGTAAGTGCATGTAAGTGTGTGTAAGTGTGTATAAGTGCGTGTTAGTACGTGTAAGTGCGTATACATAGGTACAAGTGTGTGTAAGTACGTGTAAGTGTATGTAAGAGTGTGTAAGTGTGTGTAAGTGCGTGCAAGTGCGTGTAAGCATATGTAAGTGCGTGTAAGTGCGTGTACGTGTGTGTAAGCGAGTGTAAGTGTCTGTAAGTGTGTATAAGTGCGTGGAAGTACATGTAAGTGCGTGTACGTGCATGTGAGTGCATGTAAGTGCGTGTAAGTGCGTGTAAGTGCATGGAAGTGCGTGGAAGTGTCTGTAAGTACATGTAAGTGCGTGTAAGTGTGTGTAAGTGCGTGTAAGTACATGTAAGTGCGTGTGAATACATGTAAGTACGTGTAAGTGCGTATAAGTGTGTGTAAGTGTAGGTAAGTGCGTGTAAGTACGTGTAAGTGTGTGTAAGTGCGTGTAAGTGCGCGTAAGTACGTGTAAGTGTGTGTAAGTATGTGTAAGTATGTGTAAGTGCATGTAAGTGCGTGCAAGTGTGTGCAAGTGTGTGCAAGTGGGTGTAAGTGCGTTTAAGTGCGTGTAAGTGTGTGTCAGTGCGTGTAAGTACGTGTAAGTTTGTGTATGTGTGTGTAATTGCGTGTAAGTGCGTAAACGTAAGTGTAAGTGCGTGTAAGTGTGTGCAAGTGTGTGCGTGTAAGTGCTTGTGTGTAAGTGTGTGTAAGTGTGTGTAAGTGCATACAAGTGTGTGAAAGTGTGTGCAAGTGCGTGTAATTGCGTGTACGTGCGTGCAATTGCGCGCAAGCGTGTGCGAGTGTCTGCAAGTACTTGTAAGTGTGTGTAAGTTCAAGTAGGAATGTGTATCTATGTGTAAGTACGTGTAAGAGCTTGTATGTGCATGTTAGTGCGTGTAAGTGTGTGTTAGTGTGTATAAGTATGTGTAACTACGTGTAAGTGCCTGTGACTGCTTGTAAGTGCATGCAAGTGGGTGTAAGTGTGTGTAAAAGCGTGTAAGTGTATGTAAATGCGTATAAGTACGTGTAAGTGCGTGTAAGTGCGTATACGTGCGTGTACATGTGCCTAAGTGCGTGTAAGTACGTGTAAGTGTGTGTAACTACGTGTAAGTGCGTATAACAGTGTGTAAGTACGTACAAGTACACGTAAGTGTGTGTAAGTGCGTGTAAGTGCATGTATTTGCATACAACTGCATGTAAGTGCGTGTAACTTCATATAAGTGAGTGTAAGTACGTGTAGGTATGTGTTAGTGCGTGTACGCACGTGTAAGTGCGTGTAAGTGTATGTAAGTGCGTGTAAGTGCATGTAAGTGCTTGTAAGTGTTTGTAAGTGCGTGTAACGGCATGTCACTTCTTGTAACTAGGAATAACTGCATGTATGTGTGTGTAAGTACATGAAAGTGTGTGTAAGTACGTGTAAGTACGTGTAAGTGCCTATAAGTGCATGTAAGTGCGTGTAAGTATATGTAAGTGTATGTAAGTGCATGTACGTGTGTGTTAGTACGTGTAAGTGTGTGTAAGTGCGTGTAGATGTGCATAAGTGCGTGTAATTGCGTGTCAGTGTGTGTAAGTGCTTGTAAGTACGCGTAAGTATGTGTAAGTGCATATGAGTGCATGTAAGTGCATATAAGTGCGTGTAAGTGCGTGTAAGTGCATATAAGTATGTGTTAGTACGGGTAATTGCGTACAAGTACGTACAAGTGCGTGTAAGTGCGTGTACGTACGTGTAAGTGCGTGTACATGCGTGTAACTGTGTGTAACTGAGTATAACTGCGTGTAACTGTGTGTAAGTACGTGTAAGTGCGTGTAAGTGCATGTAAATGTGTGCAAGTGTGTGTAAATGCGTGTGAGTGTGTGAAAGTACGTGTAAGTGTGTGTAAGTGCGTGTAAGTATGTGTAACTGTGTGTAGGTGCATGTAAGTACATGTTAGTGTGTGTAAGTGTGTGTAAGTGTGTGTAAGTGCGTGTGAGTGTGTGTTAGTACGTGTAAGTGTGTGTAAGTGCGTGTAAGTATGTGTAACTGTGTGTAGGTGCATGTAAGTACATGTTAGTGTGTGTAAGTGTGTGTAAGTGTGTGTAAGTGCGTGCAAGTGCGTGTAAGTGTATGTAAGTGCTTGTAAGTTTGTGTAAGTGCGTGTAAGTGGGTGTAAGTGTGTATAAGTGTGTGTATGTGCGTGTAAGTATGTGCAAGTGCGTGTAAGTACGTGTAATTACGTTTAAGTGCATGTACTTGCGTGTAAGTGCATGTAAGTGCGTGTAAGTGCGTGTAATTGCGTGTAAGTGCATGTAAGTGCATGCAATTACGTGTAAGTGTGTGTAAGTGTGTGTAAGTGCGTATACGTGTTTGTAAGTGCTTGTAAGTACGTGTAAGTGCGTGTAAATACGTGTAAGTGCATGTAACTGTGTGTAAACATGCGTAACTACGTGTAAGTGTGTGTAAGTGTGCGGACGTTCTTGTATGTATGTGTAAGTATGAGTAAGTGCGTGTAAATGCGTGTAAGTGTGTGTAACTGCGTGTAAGTGCATGTAAGTGTGTGTAAGTGTGTGTATGTGGGTGTTAGTATGCATAAGTGCGCATAAGTGCGTATAAGTGCACGTAAGTGTGTGTAAGTGTGTACAAGTATGTGTAAGTGCATGTAAGTGTGTGTAAGTGCTTGTAATTGCGTGTAAGCGCGTGCAAGTACGTGTTAGTGTGTGGAAGTACGTGTAAGTGTGTGTAAGTCCGTTTAAGTAAGTCTAAGTGCGTGTAAGTATGTGTAAGTGGGTGTAGTTGTGTTTAAGTGCTTGTACGTGCGTGTAAGTGTGTGTAAGTGTGTTTAAGTGCGTGTAAGTATGTGTAGGTGCGTATAAGTATGTGTAAGTGTGTGTAAGTGCGTGTAAGTGCGTGTAAGTCCGTGTAATTGTGTGTAAGTGCGTGTAAGTGCATGTAAGTGTGTGTAAGTGCAGGTACAAGTGTGTAAGTACATGTAAGTGCGTATAAGTGCTTGTAAGTGGGTGTAACTGCGTGTAAGTATGTGTAAGTACGTTTACGTATATGTAAGTGCATGTTAATGGGTGTGAGTGCATGTAACCGCGTGAAAGTGTAAGCGAGTGCATGTTAGGTATGTGTAAGTGCGTGTAAGTACGTGTAAGTACGTGCAAGTGTGTGTAAGTGTGTGTAAGTACGTGTAAGTGTGTGTAAGTACGTATAAGTGCGTTTAAGTGCGTGCAAGTGTGTATAAGTGCGTGTAACCACGTGTAAGTGTGTGTAAGTTTGTGTAAGTGCATGTAAGTGCATGCAAGTGTGTGTAACTATGTGTCACTGTGTGTAACTGTGTGTAACTGCGTCTAATTATGTGTAAGTGTGTGTAAATATGTGTAAATGTGTGTAAGTGCGTGTAAGTGCGTGTACGTGCGTGTAAGTGCGTGTAAGTGCGTTTAAGTACATGTAGCTGTATGTAGGTGCATGTAAGTACATGTAAGTGTATGTAAGTGTGTGTGAGTGAGTGTAAGTGGGTGTTAGTGCATATACGTGTGTGTGAGTACGTGTAAGTGTGTGTAAGTAATTGTAAGCATGTGTATGTACAAGTAAGTGCGTGTAAGTACGTGTAAGTACGTGCAAGTGTGTGTAAGTGTGTGTAAGTACGTGTAAGTACATGCAAGTGCGTGTAAGTACGTGTAAGTACGTATAAGTGCGTGTCATTTTGTGTAAGTGCATGTAAGTATGTATAAGTGCGTGTAACTGTGTGTAAGTGCATGTAAGTGCGTGTAAGTGCGTGAAAGTGTGTGTAAGTGCGTATAAATGCGTGTAAGTACGTGTAACCATGTGTAAGTACGTGTAATTAGGTGTAAGTGCGTGTAACTGTTTGTATGTACGTGTAAGTGTGCATAAGTTTGTGTAAGTATGTGTAAGTATGTGTAAGTGCGTGTAAGTGTGTGTAAGTATGTGTCACTATGTGTGAGTGCATGTAAGTGCGTGTAAGTGTACGTATGTGCACGTAAGTGCGCGTAAGTACGC
>SZWC01005842.1:130460-149295 GCA_023375785.1 Penium margaritaceum | reverse complement strand
CGGGACGGGACGGGACGGGACGGGACGGGACGGGACGGGACGGGACGGGACGGGACGGGACGGGACGGGACGGGACGGGACGGGACGGGACGGGACGGGACGGGACGTGACGGGACGGGACGGGACGGGACGGGACAAAGGACGAGACGAGACGAGACGAGACGAGACGAGACGAGTTGAGACAAGACTAGGCGACAATAGACAATACAAGACCAGACAAGGTCAAGAAAAGACAAGCTGGAAATGCGAGACACAGCCACAACACAACGCTATGACGAGCAAAAGACACGACAAGAAAACACAACACAAATCGGGAGAACAGTAGACGGGACGAAACGGGATGGGACGACATGGGATGACATGAGGGGCAGACTGTGCAACGGAATTGTCCTACTCCTACTTCGTAGGAAGGTGGAGTGAGCCCTACCTGGAGGTCTTCTCGCTGTTGATTCTCCTCGTTCTCATCCTCCTCGTCTTCCTCCTCATCCTCCCCCTCTTCGTCCTCCGCCGCATCATGCCCATAGTTGAGGATGCCAAGAGCACCCCTCTCCGCTGCTGCTTGAGGCGCCCCTGTTGCTGCTGCGACCGCCCCAGTAGACTCCCCTGGAACCCTGCTGCTGCTGCTGCCTGGTTCAAGGGGTGACCGCCGGCCCTGCTCTTGAGCTAAAGGACCCGCCGCCGTTGATGTGACGCCAATGGCGTCTTCGACAGAAGCAGCAGCGCTTGCTGCTGCTGCTGCTGCTGGCGATGATCGACCAGGAGTGGCAGACGCAACAACTCGTTCCCGTCCGTCGCCATCCCCACGATCCTCGCCCGGAACAGCTGCTGCAGCGGGATAGTCTTTCCCTCTCTCCGCATCGCCTCGGTGCAACGCTTCTGCTGTTAGCGCTGCCGCTTCTGCTGCCGTTGTCGCTGCTCCTTCAGCCTCAGTTACCACAACATCCCCCGCATTAGCCTGGGCGGGCTCCTGCTTCCCCGCCTCCTCCTCCTCCTCCTCGTAATCGTCGTCGTCGTCTGCGTACATGGACGACAGTAGCGCGATGCCTCCTTCCGACCCCTGCTGCTGCCGGCCCGCCATCACGCAAAAGGTTAGGGTTTGGTCGGGAAAGGAACGACTCGAGACGCTAGGTATGCGAGACAGCTGCACTAATCGGATCGAATCCCTGAGCGGAGTCGAGGGCCGCGGGTGGCCCAGGCTTCTGCTTTGGGCCCTCGCAGCTTCGTCGTCTTCCAGATGGCGTCGTCTGTCGGGGGACAGAGGACCAGCGGCAGAAGTCCAGCGGAATCAATGTGCGTCGAAGGTGCGGTCTCCCACTCAGCCCTGGGCCCTGAACCGATGCATTTTTTGGGTTACATATGCCGTGTTCCGCTGCATTTTTTTTGTAAATTGTATCGAGCGCCAATGACGTGGCAGGCTCGGGCCGACCAACTCTGACTGAATTTAGGCTAGGAGAAGAATAAATGTATCGACGGTGTCTCGGGCTTGTATATTGTCGTGACGGCGATCCCGCCTAGCCTCTCCACGACAGATCTCCACGATTTATCGACGCAACCCTTGGCTACAGGCAGATTCAATCTATACATTTCGTGAGTTTTTGTTTTCACNNNTCTGACTGAATTTAGGCTAGGCGAAGAATAAATGTATCGACGGTGTCTCGGGCTTGTATATTGTCGTGACGGCGATCCCGCCTAGCCTCTCCACGACAGATCTCCACGATTTATCGACGCAACCCTTGGCTACAGGCAGATTGAATCTATACATTTCGTGAGTTTTTGCTTTCACGTGATTTTTGCTGTTCTTTGAATCGGTGGCGAGGATGACAATTGTTTGACAACCGACGATCGAAGATCCAGAACTTTTCATCTGAAACTTCAAATTTATCATGCCAAGAACAACCAGCTGCATCACCAGCCGGCCAAACTTGTCGTTGACGGCCGGCTATGATGCAGCCGGCCAAGCTTGTAGTGGCCGGCCGATTCTGGCGGATGCGCTCAAACCATACACGCGTAGATACATTTCTTTACTAAGCGCTATATACATTTTTTTAACCAGAGTGAAGAGGTTCGATGCCACCCACTTCAAAAACAAAAGCAGCAGAACACGGCAATGATAACCTTATTGCAATCACTTTTCTTGCAAAACATCCGATTTTATGATTGGTCCTTCCGCACAAATTTCTTCGCCCACGGCCGGTCGGACTTCTCAGGGCGGACAGAACACACTTGTGTGGTGTTCCCGGGTCAAAAACGGAAAGTGGTGATGTGCATGATGAAGAAAGGGTGTAAAGAGATGGGAAAAAAAGAGAATGTTGGATTGTAGTGTGATAATTTATTTCGTGTGTTCAAAAGTATAATTAACGCCATTGTGTATATGATAAACATATCTGTGGTATAATTAATGTGGAATGACTTCAATTACTCTTCTTCCTCTTTTTGGGTACATAGAAAGTAGTTCACTTTTCTTGCAAAACCTCCGGTTTTATGATTGGTCCGTCCGCACGAATTTCTTGCTGACGGCGGTCGGGCTTCTGAGGACGGATGGAACACCCCTGTGTGGTGTTCCCGGGTCAAAAACGGAAAGTGGTCATGTACATGATGAACAAAGGGTGTGAAGAGATGGGTAAGAAAATGGGAATGCTGGATTGCATTATAATAATGTATTTGGTGTATTTCAACGTATAATTAACGCCTCTGTGTACATCATAAACATATTGTGTCTTACAATTAATGTGGAATGACTTCAATCACTTTTCTTCCTCTTATCCGGTACATAGAAAGTAGATCGCTTTCATTGTCCGTGTTGCTACTTCTATATCTCTATTGTTTAATGTATGGTTGGGTCATTTGATCTCATATTGCGGATGTTAAAAAGGCATATGATGTACTCGGGTCAGTAATGTAATGTAGTAACGTATACTTCAATTACAATGGTATTCAAGACGGGAACGTGTTAGTTGGACGTCTTTCTACCATTGGAGGAATAAATTGCTACTCATGTGGACAATTTTGTGGAAACATATATATTTCTGGTAACTTTTTTTGGGGTAATCTCATGGACATTTTGGAAGCAAGTGTAATGTAGATGGACAATTGTGATGGCAATTCCCTTATTTGTATAAGGCGACATCTTTAATCTATATAGGTCGAGAATATTTTAATGCTACCTAAAATAACTTGGCCACCGTTTTTCCTATATCTGGGACACTTTATGTACTTGTCTACCTGTTTACCTGTCTACCTTTGTACCTGTCTATGTTGTCATTTGTGTAACTCTAACGCAAGCTACGACAAACAAATTTCGACATCATTTTCCCTATACGTGGATCACTTCAACTACCTTTTTACCTACCTACCTCTATACGTGTATCCCTTTGTACCTTTGATTAATGCTTAGAAAAAAAATCTCGCCACCGTTTGTGCTATACCTCGGACACTTCGTGTTCTTCTCTACCTGTCTACTTGTCTACCCTGGTACTTGTCTACATTGTCATTTGTGTAACTGCAACGCAAGCTACGCCAGACAAATTTTGACAGCATTTTCCCTACACCTGGATCACTTTAACTACCTTCTACCTGCCTACCTCTATACATCTATCCCTTTGTACCTTAAAATAGTGCTGCGTAAAAAACGTTTGGCCACCGTTTGTCCTATATCTGGGACACTTTATGTACTTGTATACCTGTCTACATGTCTACATTCGTACCTGTCTACGTTATCATTTGTGTAAGTCTAACGCAAGCTACGCCAAACAAATTTCGACAGCATCTTCCCTTCACCTCAATCACTTTAACTACCTTTCTACCTGCCTACCTCTATACATTTTCACCCTAATAGATCGCTATGTGGTGCATGTAGTGCATGCTACTTCGAGAAAAATTTGGCAGCATTTCCCCTACACCACCAAAAACGTTAACTATCTCCTTACCTATCTATCTATCTTCATTTTTACCTCACTACCTTCTTATCTATCTATCAGCTGTTGGTTCGTGTATTCGTTTACGTGTGCACCTATGTTATGGAACTATGGCACACTTATGGTGCATAATAGATGGAGCAATATAGCTCCAACTCAACCTCTGGTGGGTTGATGGGAAATGATGTCTCCTTGCATCATTCCGACAGAAAAATACTGATGGTACATTAAACTTGCCTCCTTACCTTGCTTACCTGTGATGTCTGTTGTGTTAGGTGTGCACCGCCATGGCGGTGTGATGTGCACTCTTCGTCATGTACATATCGTGTACATATTGAGTATTGTCAACGATGTCAAAATGGTCCATAGTCAGCTGTTGAGGCACGATTGTGACTTTGCACGATACGCGTTGTTTGTTGTCTTGTCGACACTATAGAGGGTTGTTGCAACTATTGTTCCATTACGATGAGTTGTGGCGAGTGTGCGATGCATAAATGCTCGTGAAAGCGACACCTATGCAGAGTGCGACTAAGCTGACACCACTTCGTATTACTTGTACCACGACGAACGAGTCACGGCATGCCTAGAAAGAAAAACAAAAGCACTGTCATCGATGATGAACATTGCGACACTACGGATGCAGACTTCACAAGCTCGTTATAAGAACCAAGACTGCGTTGATCCTCCGCAGGTTCACCGGCCCCACCGTCGTACAATGACATCACTCTGGATGGGTAGCTCCCCATTGTACCCCAACGCCACGCGCTATCGACCCTATGTCATATTCTACTCAAAAACACTGTACAAAAGTCCTCAGATGCACAATGTACCTTGTGGAAGAGGCATAACGTTGTTGTCACGTGTCCATCGATGGCGATCGTTGTATGACCTTCACTTTGCCGATATAAATGCATGACCGTATTGTCGACTTTGCAGAGAGTTGCTGCAACTATTGTTCCATACCGAAGAGTTGTGGCGAGTGTGTGATGCATAAATGCCCGTAAAAACGACACATATGCACAATGCGACTAAGCTGACACCACGACGTATCACTTGTACCACGACGAACGAGTCACGCCATGCCCATAAAGAAAAAAAAACATGGCCATCGATAAAAAATATTGCGACGCTACAGATGCAGACTTCACAAACCCGTTATAAGAACCAAGACTACATTGATCCTCCGCAGGTTCATCAGCCCAACCGTGGTACAATGACATCACTCTGGATGGGTAGTTCCCCATTGTACCCCAACGCCACGCGCTACCGACCCTATCTGACATTCTTCTCACAAACACTGTGCAAAAGTGCTCTGATGCACAATGTACCTTGTGGAAGGGACAGAACATTATCGTCACGTGTCCATTGATGGCGGTTGTTGTATGACCTTTACTTTATCGATACAAATGCATGACTGTATTGTCAATTTTGTAGAGGGTGGCTGCAATTGTTGTTCCATACCAAAGAATTGAAGCGAGTGTGATGTATAATTGTTTGTGAAAACAACACCTATGCACAGTGCGACTAAGCTGACACCACGACCTATTACTTGTACCACGAAAAACGAGTCACGACATGCCTAGAAAGAAGAAAAATGCGCGGTCATCGATGATGAACGTTGCGACGCTATGGATGCAGACTTCACAAGCCCGTTACAAGAACCAAGACTGCGTTGATCCTCTACAGGTTCACTGGCCCAACCATGGTACGATGACATCACTCTGGATGGGTAGCTTCCTATTGTATCCCAACGCCACGCGCTATCGACGCTATCTCACATTCTACTCACAAACATTGTGCAAAAGTGCTCTGATGCACAACGTACCTTGTGGGAGAGGCATCACGTTGTTGACAGGTGTCCATCGATGGCGGTCATTGTATGATGTTCATTTTGTCGATATAAATGCATGACCGTATTGTCAACTTTGTAGATTATTGCTACAACTATTGTTCCATACCAAAGAGTTGTGGCGAGTGTGTGATGCATAAATGCCCGTAAAAATGACACGTATGCACAGTGCGACTATGCTGACACCACGACGTATTACTTGTTCCACGACGTATGAGTGACGGCATGCCTAGAAAGAAAGAAAAAAAGCACGGCCATCTATGATGAATATTTGCGACGCTACGGATGCAGACTTCACAAGCATGTAACAAGAACCAAGACTGCGTTGATCCTCCGCAGGTTCACCGGCCCAACCGTGGTATAATGACATCACTCTGGATGGGTAGCTCTCCATTGTACCCCAACTCCACGCGCTAATGACCCTATCTTTACTGACAAACAACGTGTAAAAATGCTCTGATGCACAACGTACCTTCTGGTCGTTGCCTACTGATTCTGACACGTGACAATAGTTTAAACGTTGAAGACAAAGAGGTTCTCTACAGAATATGAACCATGCGCTGTCTTCTAGACCTTGCCGAATGGTTATGAGGCAGACTTGTCCATCGTTCTCCATTTCTATCTTGCTTTGCATTGTGACTATTTTCAACATGAGTTCTATTTCTGTTCACACCATTGACTGGGATTTCATCTTCATTTGCCCATGGTACGATTGTCATGTGTGGGTTAAAGTGGCCAACCATCCAAGTCAAAAGCACGCAAGAGGAGAGCTTGACTTTGGTTTGCACAACTCTGTAGTCTTTTTGAAGCTGTCAAACGTCCCTTAACTGTCGATCTGCATTTGATGATTTTTCTGGGGACATCATAGTGTTGTCAAATGTTGTTAATGATGTCTTCTGGGGACTTTGATCGTCAGCACATATGCCAATCTGCACATTGCAGCACGCTTGCGTATCAGTGAGCATTACACAACATAGTGTACAACTGCATATTAGTAGCAAGTACACATGGTTCACCATAGAAACTTTCGCGGTTTGAAGGGCCTGGACTTTCGACACGAGTAGGCGGACTTGTGAGATATGAGTGTGTCGGTGACATCATGTGTCGCTGCAAATGGAGATTGTATTCAAGTTGTGATTCTCATTAATGATGGAGCTGCGTGTGAAATATTCTACTACCATTGCCATCTTAGTGGAGAACGTACCTTGTCAGTGCGTACAGGAGGGTGCACTTCAAGCAAGTCGTATGTCTGTTGTACATCGCAGCTGTGGATTTGAACCTGTGCTAGATTTTCCTCACTGTGTTAGGTACATGCAGTTGCGAAGATACGAGCGCTTGTGTGATGAGCGTAGCTTTTTGTGCAGGCAGAAATTGTGCACATGGAGATAGAGTTACCTTTGTGTGCAGCTAGAAGTCATGGACGTTGTGTTCAGCTTCTGCCAACAACTTCTGCACTTGTTCATGGCTCTCGCCCTTCAGCATGGGTACTGTCCTCCCTCCCAAGAGAAACATTTGGGCTTGTGGTCCCACGACTATCGCTCTTTCAGGATGTGCCTCTGCATACGGAACATGCATGGTTTCACCATAAACATGATCCCCTTACATGACACCTACACCAAAAAATGGAAGATTGTTTGACCTATTAACTCACCCGCAGCATGCAAAAGTAAAGTCAGAACGCCTTCCTCTGAGGTGATAGTTCCATGCTCAGTGAACTCGTACTTCTCGTCAAGGAAGTCAAAGTAGATCTCGCACTGACATGCTGTGCCATCTAGCATGTGTTGCGTGCACTGGGTGATCTCATTGTACTGTAGGTTGGTGACCTTTGCACTCATTTTCATAATAAGAGTGTGCACGGAACTGTTCTTCAGGAACATCCATGTGTAGTCGAACCTGCACGCAATGCTGTGAAATGTGATTGGCATGTCTAGGATGCTCGACAATGTTTGCACTTGTTATTCCTATTGCACACCAACACAAACTCACTTAGAGATTCCGTGCATTGTTGGCAGCTCGTTTCTGTCAACTCCTTCCCTCACAATGTTGAGCAGAGCTTTGTCTGTGATTTCATGGATCGTTGACCTGCAAAGTGGAAGTTTGGCGAAGAGTGCATGTATGTATACAAATACGCACCTTACGTATACACAAGGCACATGGTCTACCATACTCACCCACGGCTAGCCTTCATAGCACCATCTTCGTAGTACATCCCGTTCATGGCAACCACTCTGTCGTTGTTCAAGTGCTGCTGGATGTCAGGCACCTGAGAGCCCCACACAAATCCAACGAGCGCCATGTCATCTGCAAACATGATGAAGTCTTGCTTCGTTGCGACCGAAACCTTCGTTGCATCCAAAATCCCAACTGCAAGACCAAGCTGCAATGACAAGGCAAATAATGTCAGTTGATATGACGTATTCCGGATGTTTATGTCCCATTGGGGAAACAATGCATGTTCAAACTGACGATCATTTTGGTGGAATGAAACGTTTCAGCGAGGGGCGCATAATGTCATTGTTGCACGCTACAAGGACTTGGTCCACCTCGCCTTCGACAAAGGTGCTTGGCACAGCGTATGACTCGTCCATTGTCCAATTGAGGGTGTACTCCTGGCCAACACTGGTGTACCTGCAACATCCAGAGGATCATCATGATGCATATCCATACACTTGATGTACACAGATGCATGTTTGTCATTTCCACGTACCGTTCCCTCATGGATGACGTGGTTGTGTTGTACACATTGTACATCTTCCATCTCTGCTTGCTTTACGTGAAAGATTCTGCCATGTGCTTCTTTGTGGTTCCGGAGTACTCTCCAGGAATGATGATTGTAGGCACCTTCATGTCGATAACCCTTCCAGAAGTGTCCGCGAGATAGATGCGAGGGTCAAGCTGGGCTTTGTCAATATTGGGAAGATCCACGTTGATGACCAGGGTGTGAAGATGAAAACGCCTGAAACGCTATTGCAGTTCTGCAATGGTTGCGAGTCGCGACTGCACATGAATAATGACAATGTGTGAATGTGACATTGAGAAACGTGATGAAACACAACAAACGTGAGAGTGAGACATTTGTATAACTTACATCTTTGCGCATATGGTCGATTGTTGGCAAAGGCAGTGCAAATAGCAACATTACAACGTTGTCCACATGATTTGTACGAGCTTACAACAATATCATGCTGAAAAGGGAAGTCACAATGTCGTACCTGGATATGGGTGATCCCTTATGCCAACCCTCCACGTTTGTCCACACTTAGTACAAAGGGAAAATGGTCTGGGTAGAACATTTCTTGTGGGTGGACTGTCATGTGGACACTGTGTACATTAGTCCACACATGGTCAATAATGGAGCCACTCTCATGAGTTGCACAAGTGATCAACATCTGAAAAACCCTGTCTTTTAGAAATTGGTAATTCTCTAGTATCACAATCTCCGCGTGAATGTTGAAGTCACCTACANTATCATGCTGAAAAGGGAAGTCACAATGTCGTACCTGGATATGGGTGATCCCTTATGCCAACCCTCCACGTTTGTCCACACTTAGTACAAAGGGAAAATGGTCTGAGTAGAACGTTTCTTGTGGGTGGACTGTCATGTGGACACTGTGTACATTAGTCCACACATGGTCAATAATGGAGCCACTCTCATGAGTTGCACAAGTGATCAACATCTGAAAAACCCTGTCTTTTAGAAATTGGTAATTCTCTAGTATCACAATCTCAGCGTGAATGTTGAAGTCACCTACAACGACAAGTGGGAACAAACCTAAGGCGAAGTTGCGGAGAAATTCTAACGCTGGCTTTTCTGCTGAAGAGGGAGAGCGATAAATTGCCTAGAAAACTAGTGGCATTGTTGGGAAGATCCATTCACACCATGACAGCATCAAATCCTGCTCCACTGTGTTCGTTCATAACTCCCGTGTACGTAGTTGCGACAAGTATTCCTCCAACCTCACCGGAAGAATAATGCGTAGCCTTTCCGTGTACACTGTCATGTCGATGAGCATGGCTGTTGCGATGATGTGTTTCAGTGAGAATGATAGTGTCTACGTGCACAAGTTCATGACGGTGGAGGACATTGTGCCCATGCTTTCCAAGACTTCGAATGTTGTGGTATTACACGCAGAACGTTGATGGAGTACACAGATATTCGAGGCACTGCAAACGCGGCGAGTGCACTCTCTATCGCAATCGCTCCATTTTTGAAACAGCCTTTGAAGACACGTTGATGTTGTCACTGTTGTACTCTGTGACAACAGATGAATGAATTGTGCATCATAAAACCTGCTCATAGCAACATAGTACATGTGCTCTGGTACAAAGGAAGACAAGTCGACTACTACATCCTCTCTGAAAGTACATCCTTGTGCTTTGTGGACAGTAATTGCATTTGCATGGCCAAGTGGAAAATGCCTTTGCGACACTTCAAAACTGTTGTTGTTCTTCATTTGGAAGTTTTTTTCCACTCGTTTGATTGGTGTCCAACTGGCATTGACACCTTCTTCTGTTGTAAGTTGTGCATACTTCAATCGTTGCTTCTGTCCAATGACATCGTTTATAAACTCCACCCAGAATGCAAGCACCTCATTTCTAACAAGGCTTGCATGACGAAGGATGCCCGTCGCCCCATTCACTAAGCCATCACTTTTGTCCATGTTCAAAACAATTTGAACACGACACCCTATGTACAAATGAAGAGTCTTACATAGATTTGCTTTGTATCATCTGTCGTCACCTGCTTCATCCAACGACTGGTGACCATGACTCCCATCGCCATGGCTGATGCACGCATCCCATGCTTGGCAAACACATTTGGAACTGTGCGCTCTGTTGTACAGCATCTTGTTGTGTGCGTTGACCTTTTCGTTTGTTGTGAAAAGGTGCAACATGTTGGTCATGTCAACTTTCTTCCTTTGGTCAATAAGCATAGCTTGGAAAAAGTCATGATCTGCCATTGTGCACCTGTTTTCACGGAGACGGTTCAAAGAATTTGCAAAAAACTGATCATTTTGTCGGATGACAGTCTGCAACTCGTACAGTGTCATACTAGCCCATGGGAAAAATGTCGATTCAGATGTATCTTCGTCTACAACAAGGGAGTCTTCAAAAGGTTCAAAGGGGTACCCATCCAGGGCCGGTTTTAGTTGATACAAGTCATCCACAAAGACGATATGTACACCACCAAAAGGCAGATCTATGCCTTTTACTTCTCTCATTCTGCGATCCAGGAAATGCATTAGCCGACGACCAACCATCGACACACTTCATCGACAATAATGAACTGTACACGGCCTAGCTCACATGCCAGCACATGTCGAGATTCAGAGGACAGAGGTAGATAAGCTCCTTTTCGAGTGCTCAATTTCATCGAATGATGAATGGTGAACCCATTCACATTGAAGGCAGCAACTCCGGTTGGCGCAAGCTTCAACACCTTGAGCAACGTGTGGTTTGAGTTTGGTGCAGCATTCTAGAAGCGTAACAAATGCTCATACAACGCATGCACCACCGTTGACTTCCCTACACCAGCGCCTCCTGATAGGAACAGTCGAACAACTTCTTTTCCAGAATGTACAATGTGCATGATGTCATCCACAACTGCACGCTGCTTGGAGTTTAGTTTGGAATTCATGAGAAAAAAATCTTTGTCACTCTTTGCCTTGTCTGCAAACATGTGACAGCCAACGTGCTCAAGATTGGGACCACTTTCATGTTTTTTCAAAACAGTGCCTTCTATGTCATTGTCCATTTCATTGTGGCATGACCTGAGAGCACTTTCAAAATCGCGCAAAACTCATTCCCATTTGGATGACTTAGGAGAGTATTCCTCAATCTTCTGTGAAATGATCCCTTTGTTCGCCAAGAATGAAGATGTTACAAATTGTACAATGAGGTCTTCCTCCTTTTGGAAAGGAACAAAGAGGAATACCTTTTCGCGTTTGTACTCGTAGTCATCCCTCTCGGACTGGTAACTCACAAATCGCACAATCTTTGGGACCTTTCGTATGCGATACAACTCCATTGAGTCATACAGCAACTCATTGTTCTGTACTAACGATGTGTCATCCAATGGCCCCTCCTTTTCAGAACAGTCCACGTCCACATCGTCACCAAAATCCTCTTCCTTCTCGTTTTCCGCACAGTCATCAGTCATGTGCTTTGGCTTTTTCCAGTACGTATGCTTTGACAACAAGTCTGCCAAGCATTCGTTCTCAAGCTCGATTGGCCGTCTCTCGTACTGGGAGACAGCAGCGTACGGTATGAACACATCCTCGGAAGATGGGTCCAAATTTTCAAGTTCTGCTCTAGGCTTCACAACAAGAAGTTGTTCCTCACGGGGGCTTGTGTTTATGAACACAAAGGACCGACTTGAGAATCTCAATGGCAATCCAGTCATTAAGGTCACTGCCTCCTGGGCACTGACCTCTTGATCATGGATGAGAGAGTTGCCAACTTTGTGTATCACACTCTGTGATATTCCTCTTTTTTCAAAACATCCATTACATATTTGAGCGTGAGGCTCATGATCCTGTTTCCTTTACACATGTATGAAACAATGTAATTGCCACTGCATATGGATGTATGGACATCTGTATGTCCATGTTGGCTTGCCAAAGCCTCAAGACAACTGGGTTGAACGGGTTCACATTCTGATGCATTGGCACCCTTTTGTACAGTAGGGTCACCTTTTTGAGAGATGAGCGTACACGAACATATTCAATTTCAGAAAGCTCACACAATTGAAGAAAATCGTCAATGTCACTGGTTACTGTCTTTAGTGTTGCAATCATCCTTGCATACACTGTTTTGTAATGTTTTCTCTCTGCAGGTATGGTGTTCTCATCAAGAGGAAGAAGAATGACAGACTTATCAAAAGGTGGCATTGGAAAGCCAAACACACATGTTTTAGAGTCTTTTTTCTTGCGACAGCCGTATGTACACTTGTGCACTTGCAGGGACTGTAGATCGGTCTGTAACAAGTCAATGTTTGTGGATATATACTTATCCACGAATTCAACAACTTTTTCAGAGGACTGGGACTCCAGGTCTGGGGCATCCTTCATCCACAGCAAGAGATGACAGTGGGGACTTCCACGGTGTTGGAATTCCACAACCCCAAAGTAATCGTCCACATGACCGAGTGCTCCATTTTCTATGGCGATAACGTTCTTTAAAAAAGATCGACGATGGTGGTGAAAGTATCGTGAAGGTGACACTGGGTCATCTGCAACGAGCTCCGTCCTCTCCTGAAATTTGAGCGCATCAATTTCACCACGTGACAAACCTTTTCCTGCAACTTTGGATGATATGCCCAACAGTTCAGGCCAGCGTGTGTCAGCCATACTCAGAGAGAAGAAAAATGTTGGGTTCTGTTTTTTCTGCCTAAAAAATGCAAATAGGTCCTTCTTGTTGTCGTCCCAATATGCGATGGTTCCCTGCATCCTCTTGAAATTGTTGAAGATAAGGTTGTTCTCCAACAACCTACTTCTTGCCTCACTGTTTTGAAGATCACCCGCAGTAATCCTCTTCTGGAACAACTGTCTGGCCCGAAGCGACATAATGTCACGAACGTTCAACATTTGACAGACATAGAACTTGAAAAAAATGTTGTCTGGTCTTTGGGCAAATCTACGATCACGATTAAACATTTCCCACTTTACAGAGCAGTCCGGTTTTGGACCACTAAAATTGAGGACAATGTTCCCAGATCTTCTCTGCCCACCAAAAAGTGATGGAAAACACAACTCCTCCATGTTATTCCAAGACAGAATGTGACAAGGAGTCTTTCCCTCACATGGTGCTGTGATGACATGTCCTTTGGACATTTCCTGGAACAATGGAATCCTAAAGTACATCGTTTGGTCGACTTGATCATCTTCAAAATGAGAGAACGCTGCCTCAACTTCGTCTTGGGATGATGATGCATGACCCTCAGTTGTCTCATGTTGTGCTTCACGGTGCACATGTTCTCCAAGTTCCGACACAAGCTTTCCAACTTGTGCACTTGACATCTGAACCCCCAACCTTGCAAAAATGGGTGACTTGTCCATCAGCCATTGCAATGCTCTGACAACAATCCCTGGTCGGACACTGTCGGACCACACACTGCCATAGTACGACATTTTGCGTTTGAATGCAAGGCAAACTGTCTCTGACATGGTCAATGGGCGCGGCAACTCAGTAATGACATCAACAACATCCAAAGGGACAGTTGTGACCGCTCCTCGTAAACCCTTCTGCCGTCCTTGGTTCAACAGTACAATGTTCATGAATGGCACAAAAGGACATACCAAACGTTCCTCCAATGACGACAGGGATGATAACTCTGCAGGAACTGTATTCATACTGAAGTTGTCCTTCACTCCAAATGGCGCAGTTCCGCACCGTTTTGAAACGGCAGCACAAACAGAACAAAGTAATTCATTACAATGGGACCCTTCACGCATGTGACATCTAAAACACAACATGTCGCACAATGTACATGGTGTACACGGTCCATCCAACATCTCACGCAAGTAGGCATCAACATCCATCCTCCTACATGTATGTACTGTACATTCCCGGCGTTCATCGGTTACCAACCCATGGAAGAGCTCATTTCAAATGAGCTGGCCATTAAGCACGAACAAATGTCGAAGCTTTGGAAAATTGGCTCTCGGGCGGAACATCAATCCACCGAGCGAGAAGAGCATGTATTCGCGAACAACTGCAGCAGAAGTACGACTAAAAAAGCCGTAGAACTGTTGGTTCAAAACCTGACACTTGTACTTTACATCACGTTTCGACTTCACTTCGTACACACCCACAAACTTCGTGGATGCTGACTCACAGCACAGACTGAACTTGTCCTTCACCTCCTTCTCAATCTCACAATACAGTGTTTCCTTCGACGTAAAACGACGACGTTTCATCACTGGTTTGCCATCCTCTCATTCACTGCTGGGAAAAGTAGACTCAGGGCCTGGTCGATTATGAGGACCACCACTTGACTCCACACTCGTTATTGTACTCAATGGGACATTCTCATTCAGAACATCCAACAGTAATGAAGAAAACTTCCCAACTGCTTTGGTTCGTCCGCTTGAAGAAATCTTGCCTCCAACACGCGATACTGTAGGTACACGTTCGGTATTCATATTCGTCCGAGGACGAAGGTGGGCGGCATGCTTGCTTTCATGCAACAAAGAATCCAACCCAGCAGAAAACTAAAGCATCATGTCATTCGGAAGATGTGAGGACCTGTGGTGCTCCCTTCGCATGAAACATATGCGGCGTTACCTGAGTCCCATACAGAAAGCCATCATTATTCGACTGAAGTATGTTAAAATGGTTCCCATTGTACTTCAGATGTACACTTGGGCCAAAAATGGTAATGAAAAGAAAACACGATGGAAACCCCGGACATCACTCTGCCACACAAAAAAAGTTCGTCTGTACAAGATTGCAGCTAAGGGTGCACACCGGATCTGATCCGCGGATCTGGAGTCAGATCCGGATCCGCGGGGCGGATCGCCTCCGGCGATCCGGAACCGCAGATCCGGATCCGGATCCGCGGATCCCAGGACTCTTGGATCTTTAGATCCGTGCATCAGTGGATCTTCTTAAGTGCACTAATGTATTCCTTGCCAAACTCACTTTTGCACAGGACGTAAAAGACAACATGGACGAGCATGTTGTTCAAACCGCGTACATTGTCATTCTCCATAACAATGGTTTCCCATAGTAGTGCATATGATTGGAGTCTACTCTTCTGTCTTACATGTCAATGCAGTTACTGCCACAGAATTTGATCACCAAAGTCCTTCAGTTTCTGCCTGGCAATTGGATGTCCTAAGTGCTTCGGTTACTGCCATTCAATTTAGTAACCTAAATGCATCAGTTATTGCCATAGAAATGCAACACTCACTGATTGTGATGCTATGTAAATTACTCATGTTTCCTATATCATACTCTGTCAAATGACAACAATGCAATGAACAGAACAAGTGGGAAAAAACTCAGAGATGAAATTCAATGACAAACTGTGATTGGATCACATGACATGACACCTCTACCACATCATCGTCCCCTACTTGCTCATCCCCAAGCCCCATGTCCCCCATGTCTTTGTCCTCGTCATCATTCACAAAGAGACTAAGTCCTTCCAGCTCTTCTGCCGCTGCTCCAACCAGCGACTCCCTCGCCTTCTTGCGGAGCTCATTGACACGATCCTCTTCGTCCTTCAGTTCCTTAGCCACCACTCCATGGCGACTGACGGGGAAGTCTCGCAGCGTTGGCTCGTTGATCCAACTCTTCATGGTCAGCAGGTTCTCCACTGTCAAATGCGCCAAGGAGTGCCAGAAGTCTGTGATGACGTGCCTGCCCAAGGAAAACAACCGTTCAGAAGGAGTGGAAGTGCCAGGTACACAGAACACATCCATGCCGAGGAGGTAAAATGTTGGAAACTGGTTGTGGAGCTTTCGGTAATGCTTCAGGATGTTTGTCTTGGGATGCTTCTTCTCGAGTTTGCTCCACCTATCCAGTTCCTCCTCCAGGCCGCTCAGTTGCACTTCTGCTGCTGGTGGTGGCACCGGTGTCTCGAACATATCTGCCATGGGGTCCGCCAGTGCTGCCTCCAGTAGAGCATCATCCTCTGCTCGCTGCTGCTCTGCTCTCGGGCGCAACTGCCGGTCAGATGTAGAGGCTGAACTCTGTTCGGCAGAGCTCTGACTGTTGTTCACGCCTGGCTCCTGGTTTTGCTGGTCTGACGATGCTGCTGCTTCTGCTGCAGCTGCTGCTTCTGCGCGCTCTTGCTCGACACGCTCATAATATGGCCGCATGAGCTGCAGCAGCTTCACCTGCAAGGCTGCTGCTGACCTGATGCCCATGAGACCGTGGGTTCTGCCGTAGTACTTCAGCCTGAAGCGGGGGTCTGCGGCTGTCGCCAACACATGCTTGTCAGTTAGCTGCTTCGCGTACTTCTCAAGCTTCGCCAGAGCGTTCTCAAACCCCGGCAGCAACTGTGTCAGCAGCTTCTCCTTGGCGTCAAGCTTGCCCGCCACTCCTCTCCTTCTGCTTTTTGCCACTGCTGCTTCTGCTTTGACCTGCCAGCCTGACAGCTTGTCAAACATGGACACAAAGAAAGGAATCACAAGGTTTAGGGTGGGGTACTTGCTTCCACTGACGTCGTCAGTGTAAGCCTTAGAGGGCTTCAGAATGAGGGTCATCAAGGCAATCAGAGTCCACCCATTGGACGTCAGTTTCAGGGCTTCACCATCCCGGCCATAGCCGCCAAGCCAGCTGGGGAGAACAGGTTTCAGGTGCAGCACACGCTGCATCATGTCCAGGGTCGAGTTCCATCTCGTCTCCGTGTCCAGATGCAGTGACTGGTAAGTGAGTCCTTCTGCAGCTGCGCGGTTCACCAGCGACTGCTCATGTGGTGTTGACCGTGTGACAAACACTGCGATACTACGTGCGGATAAGATGACTTTGGCAACAGCATCGAGGTTCATGAGATCATTCACGGCAAGATTCATGATGTGGCCTAGGCATCTAGTATGCCCGGCCTTCTCAAAGGAACAGTCTACAGCTGGGACGATGAAGTTGTCTATGATGGCATCATTGGTGCTCTCGTTGTCCACAGTCAGGCAGAACATGCGGTCCCACAAGCCCCAAGACTTCAAAGCCGCAGAGAACACCTCAAACATCCTCACAGCAGTAGGATTTTTAGGCACAGCTGGGAAAGACAGAGCAATTGCCTTGATGTTCCAGTCCTCCATCCATTGTGCCGTGACACCTACGTACTTCATCCTGTTATCCCCCTTCCAGCCGTCTGTGGTGAAAGACACAGCAGATTTTACCTCAGACAACTGCCTCCGGATCCTCGTTCGAAAGGCGGCTGCAGCAAGCACAATCTGCCTCGAGGTGGTCATCCGCCCCGGCATCACCGCCGCTGGATTTGCGTGCGCGAAGGCCTGCTGCAGCCAGTACGACTCCATGCTGAGGAAGCTGACGTTCTTGTTGATGACGTGTTTCCAGACACAAGTCTGGAAGTACTTCTTGTCAAAGAGAACCCCCACGGTGGCTACACCACGCGCGATGATGGTGTTCTCCACGTTCACCCTCACTGCACCCTCTGCTTCTGCTTGTACGGCCACCACCTAGGACGTGGCTATCTTGAGCGCCTGGGTTGCGGCCTCCTCCTTCAGCCGCTTGTAGACTACTGTGTGCTTGTTGCGCATATGTTTCCACATGTTACTGGTACAGCCCTGCTTGCGGGAGTAGTTCTTGGGACAGTGGTTGCACTTTGCCCATGGGTCATCTCTGGTGCCGGTCTTTTTGAACTCCTGCCAGATGACTGACGGTGCGCCTGTTTCATCCAGCTCCTTGCGCTTCTCTCCTTGCGTCTCATCGCCGCTATCATCCTCGTCGTTGTCTGAAACCGATGGGTGAGCGTTTCCGGACTCGGTGACAGCGCCATCGTCGGCCATGGTGTTGAGACCGGAGAGCAGGGGGGAGTGGCATAGAGGAGCTGGGGAGGAGCTCAGTCACAAGCTGTGCTCATAACTGTGAAAGTTACGAGCGGAGTCCTCAACTGGCGCTCACAACGGTGAGCGTGCCTAGACCCCTGACAGCCATCAGGCCCGCCGGCATTGTCAAATTAAAATCGAAACAATCGTCTACAAGGCAGATACCTGGTACTGCACTTTAGATGATTACAATATCCGGATGGAAAATAACCAATTTGTATAAAAACAAATCTAAAAAGTCCAAATAATATCCGACGTAACCGCGTGTCGCACGAAAGCGATAACGAGCATTTAGTCTCGGATATTGTGCATCCAATGGCTTTTGCTCTCGGAAGCAACCACGGCAGCCACCGGTTGCATGGGCCTAGTACACGGCAGAATACATGGGCGTAGTGAATCTAATGACAAGTGGCAGGCAGTGTGGACATTGTATCCAAACAAAAGAGCACACGTCACTACGTACTGAGTCACTTTTCGGCGCCGCTCGTACCGTATGGACGTGGAGGCAGACAATATTCCTCCACGTCATGCACCAAAGGTGCGATTCGCCCAGGTTC
>SZWC01005842.1:90246-107326 GCA_023375785.1 Penium margaritaceum | reverse complement strand
GAGAGAGAAAGAGAGAGAGAGAGAGAGAGAGAGAGAGAGAGGGAGGGAGGGAGGGAGGGGGGAAAGGAAGCTAAGACAGAGAGCAGAAGAGAGTGAATGAGAGCATACACTACCTGTATTGAAATGGTTATGGTCAGACATCTCCATGGACTTCATGCGATTTCATCCTGTTGTAGAATTGTTTGGTTGCACTACAGGAACTAATTAGCTAGTTCTCACAGTTTTTGCACTTCCAAGTGTGTCAACTCGATTTGTATAGAATTGTCAGTGATCTCTTCTCTAGCATGAATGTGCCTCCACCAACACGCAAAATGTAAGGATGTGGAGTACAAAGCCGGTAATGGCTTACGTCTTGTTACATGACTGAACGTCAGGGTTGAAAGTGGATGAAGGGTTACATCCTAGACATAAATTAGTCCCTAAACTTTGCAAAGTGGTGATTTTCATCAGTAAACTTGTGGCCCACAATGTAGTGAATCGTAGACTTTCACATCGATTGGTCGTGATCATTTTTTCCAAGTGATGCAACCTTTGTCTTGTGTTCTACTTGAGAAGAATCCTGTATGGTCAACCACTTTCAAGAAGGGTTGAAACACAATTTGCAAAATGTTTTGATGGTTTGATAATTTTTGTTTGACTTCCCAATGCGACTAAACTTTTGTAGAGACCTTAGCAAGCATTAGCAAAAACCTCCAAATTCTTGGTGGAATTTCTTGAAGCAACCACTTAGAATTCGGCTTCACATGCGTTACTCTAGTCCAGCGTGCAAGACCTTAAGAATTTCCATCCTTGTTTTTGCACTGGCATACATGTGCTTGGGGTTTCTGACGGCTGACATTGAAGTGCACTTACTTGTGATTGTTCATTCATGACGAGTATTGTTTCATGGAATCATAATCACCAATCATGGTACATACGCTACACGTTTTGAAAAAGTGGATACAACTTTCATCTCTTTTTCTGCTTATAAACATTTGCAGACACTTTTTTTTCTTTATGTGTAAAGACCTCATTCTTTGTGTATTACCAAGAGACTCCATTCACTCTCACTTTACATGGTCGTCTTTTGTCGATGATTATGGCAAAGTTCTTTCTGACGTTTCTATCCAAGTTCATGTCTACAGAATGATGACTTATCTGTTACGTACCAAACGCACATGAGTCCCTAATCTTTCCACATGGTCATTTCTGTCATTAAACAAATAGTCCACTGTGCAGCAAGACTTCGATTTGCACTCCGATGGCCAAGGGCAATTCGGTCAACTGCCCTGCCCCCCCGGCGATCCTTCTCAAACTTTTTGACAACTTCGACCACTTTCGAGAATTGTCGACAGAAGTCTCACGACCTTTCGGTCGACTTCTTGACACATCGAGAAATATCGAGATGTATAAAAGTGCATCGCGCATTTTCACCGTCGATCTTCAAAACCCCCTGATTCCTTGATGGAGCTTCTGGATCCGACCACTTACGATGCGACTCCACACACGTCCCTCGACAATCCACTTGACGACCGCGACTACGTCTCAATTGTAGCTCAACACTTGTATACATGTGCTTGATCATTTTGACAATTGTCATCGAAGTACACTCACCACTACTTACGAATTGCTCAAGTGACTCAAATTCTCACGTGTTCTGTTTTACAACTTCTACTTGTTCACCATCTATGCTAAGTCTGGCATAACACTTGGTATCAGAGCATAGCAGCATTGGAGAGGCATTCGACTATTTTACCCATCTAGAGGACTTCCTTACACAAGCCGTCAGCGCATCTCACACGTCAAGACTTTGCAAACTTTGTGACTAAGACATGAATCGAGCAAGCGCATCCGACGACCAACAATGTCTTCAGCGACGACTTCGGCAATGGAGGTGTAAAACATGCCTATGCACGCGAACCCTGAAGCGACCGGGAACATCGGTGTGGCAAAATACATGGTAGCTGGATTAATCACGATGATTTCAACGACCAACCCGGTCATGGATCTGATGACAGTAAACCAGCCATCCTTACCAATAGCCGCAACGACTGTAGCATGAACAACATGTAGCAGTGGACGATAGGCGCGGATCAACAAGGAAGTGGCAAGCCGTATCTCCCCGCTCGAGGGGATCAATAGCCATATGCTTCAACAGTTCACTGTTACGATGAAGGCTCTTCGCAATGCAAGTGCATGAGAAGGTGCCCGTCGAGAGAAAAACCCAACTCTCGAACAAACCCAAAATTCGTACGGCCCCCTCTGAACCATTCGATCTTGAAAATTTCACCGCACCGACAATTCGGATGTGGCTGATGAGCTTGGAGGTGTAATTTACCATCGCCAGGGTCGACGACAACTGGACTCGCAGTCGTACTTTTGCGTTGCACAGCACCAAGTTTGTGGTCTTACTTTAAGGCCATCCAACGACAAGAGGAGACAAGTGGGGCCTCATTGATGGCCAACGGTGCCCGTCCCATATCGTCAATCGTAGGTGTTTTTTCCCTTGGAGCAGATCAAATCACAATGGCAAGACGCGCTGATGCCACCCTTCAACTGGAACGAGTTCTCGCGTGAATGGCTTGCACAATTAGGACGGCTGAAGAAGAAATCTGACCCTCGACACAAGCTCCAACGTATTTTTCCGTAGTCCAGCATGACATAGTATACGCAGAGATTCCACGAGATCATCACTGGCGCCAACATCATCCCTGACGAATTATGTTTTCACAACAACAATGGCCTCAAACAAGACATTTGGCGAGCAATTGCCATTTCTGGCATTCAAAATGGCCTACCACGAATGATCGTAATAGCAAAAAGGATCAACAGTGCTGACGACAGCGCTCAGATTAAAAAAAAACTATGGGTGGCAACCTCCCAACCATAGTTATCATGGGAACAATAAAAGTCAGTTGCTGGACTCCTCAATTCCAATGGAAGTGGACGCTGTCGAGCAGAGAGACACGTGCACCTATGACAATTGCAGGAAATTTGGGCATATTGCTCGTAACTGCTGTAGCAAGCCAGGCCAAAAAGGGGAGAAAGTCCCAGAAAAATGAGTTGGAAAACAACAAAGGACAAGAGTGAAAGGTGCGACTCTTGTCCGGGAGGAGCGATCTGCGCCAAACGATTGTCCATCTGAATGACTCAAAATGCCGAAGAGGGTTTTGGAGATTCAAAATTTGACGAGGGATACGAGGACGGCCAACCGGTGATACTACTACAGGTGCAACCCCAAGGTTGCAAGAGTGGCATAACGGTACTGGTACTATTAGATGGAGGGGCCTCTCACAATTTTGTAAGCAATGCCATGATTTGCAAGCTAGGATTGCAGACCCAACCAGGGGTGTTTGAAGGAAAAAGCATTGAAAGCAGGTTGCAAATACGGAGACACGAAGAACCACGACAACTGCAACTGGAGGACTTGCGAGATGTAACAATCCAGAGGTCATGCCCAATGAGTGATCAAAAAATCATTTTCCGACGCAATTTCCTATACCAACACAATCTGCAAATCGACGTGAACAGTGGTGACATCTACATGGAATTCAATGGTGCCAAGCGACAACTTCTGCACGTGGGGTGGAGGAGGATAGCACAAGCAAGAGAGATGGAAGAAATAGAGGAAGCCGCAGCGGCCAAGAAGCGACAACCTGTGCAGCCAATACCGCTCACCGTGGCCAAGTACTGCATACCTCGAGGGGCTCATGCATGGCTCATACATCTCGAGAAAGTAGAGGAAGCGAAAGTGGCAGTATCTGACTCATGGGCCTCAAGAGCCTCAATTGCCTCATCTGCCTTATCGGCATCAACCAAGATCGAAATGGTTCCCTAGGAGTTCGAACCTTTCATCTGAGGTTTTGTGTGTTTTTCCCGGACAAAGTCCCAAGAACCCTACTCCCTCAACGCAACATCCACCATCGTATCAAAATAAAATCACACAGCCAACCCACAGTTTGTGGGGCCTATTTGGATGAGCGCTCACAAGCTGATTGAGCTGAAAAAACAACTCCATGAGATGCTCGTTCAAGGATTCATCCGCCCATCCACATCACCATACTCTGCACCAGTACTGGACGCAAAAACGAGAACAGGAGAGATGTGGATGTGCGTGGACTGCAGGGCATTGAATGACGCTACCATCAAGAACCATTATCCTCTTTCCCGTAAAGACAAACCTTATGACCAACTCCGAGGAGCTAAAAAATTCACCAAAATCAACTTGCGCAATGGCTATCACCAGATTCGCGTGGTAGACGCAGACATTGAGAAACGTTTTTTCCAAACACGCTATGTGTATTTTGAGTTCATGATCATACTGTTTGGACTCACGAATGCCCCAACAAAGTTCATGGTGGCAGTGGGAAACATTTTCCACCCATACCTTGATGATTTTTTCGTGGTATACCTCGACGACATTCTGGTGTCTAGCCGCACCCCAGAGAAGCACGATGGGAATCTTCAAAAAGTTTTCAAAGTTTTACAAAGAGAGATTTTTTTTGGAGGACTCTCAAAGTGCGACTTTGGTCGCAGTTCGATCGAGTTTTTGGTCGCGTCATCAACGGCGGATACATCACCATGGATTTGAAAAAAGTAGCAGCAGACGTTGATTGGCCAACACCACCAATGTTTGAGACGTTCAAGTTTTCCTGGACTTCCTCAGTTACTACCAGCGTTTCATACGGGATTACGCCCAAGTGTCAGTGCCTCCCTCCCATCTCAGTAAAAAAGAAAACAAGTGGCGATGGGGAGAAAGTGAACAAGAAGCGTTCATTGCTTTGCAGAACGCTCTGACCCTGGTGCCAACACTATGATTAGCCGACCCAATAGTCGACCATGTGTTGGCTATGAATGCCTCTCATCAAGCCATTGGCGTGGTTCTCCTACAAGATCATGGAAACGGAGAGCAACCAATTGCATACATGTCACAAAGTTGCTTGGACCGGAACTCAACTACGCTGTACACGAGAAGCAGATGTCGGCGGTCGTACATGCATTTTAGACATGGCGGTGCTATGTTGAATGCCACCGATGCATCGTACGCTCCGACCAACATGCGCTGAGATATTTGAAGACGCAACCAAACCTCGTTCGACGTCAAACCCAATGGATGGAGTTTCTCAAATCCGGGCTCCAGTAGGATATTATCGGCCGGGCAAAATCAATCCATGAGATGCGCTTAGCCACCAACCAGACCTAATGGCTGAGGCAGCGATACTTTAACTACAGCGAGATCTGTATCTCAAGGAGTTGTTCACACAAGGCTATGACCAGCATGGCAGATACGACAAGGCAAAGTTCTGGTACAAAGCAGCCTATTGATAGCGACGATTCACTCGCCAGGTGGTCCTTCCCCAAAACGATGAACTCCGCTACATGCTGGTTGAAGAATTCCACAACACCAGTCCAGGTAGACATTTCGGAGGAGAAAAGACGCTCAAGAAGCGACCAAAGCACTACTTGTGGGACAAGATACAAGCTGATTTGGCCAAGCTATGCAAATCCCGTCACACCTGTCTGTGACTAAAATCTCGTCGCACATGGCCACCAGGAATTCTGCAGCCACTCCCTACGCCGACAAAACCATGGACCAACATCTTCATGGACTTTGTCACTGGATAGCCAGTCACACGCAAGGGATGTGGCGCAATCCTTGTGGTTGTCGACAGGTTTTCCAAAGCGTCTCACTTTATTCTAACGACGACAACCGTCATTGCCAAGGGAACAACAAAGCTGTTCCTAAACAACATTGTACGGCTACACGGCATGCCGAGAACCATCATGAGCGACAGGGACGGTTGATTCATGAGCCAGTTCTAGTGTGAATTGAAGACACGTTACGTCTGTTGGATCCAGCTTTCAATGACGTTCCACCCTCAAACCAATGGCCAAACTGAGCGGACCAATCAAGCGCTCAAACAACTTCTTCAAGCATTATGCGAACCACACGGGACAGATTTGGCACCAAAACTCCCTACCACCGAAATTGCATGTAACATGGCAATATCCATCGCAACAGGTAAACCCCCATTCGATATCACGATTTTGCACTTAGGAAAAATCCTCGCCGGGCCGAAGTGAGCCAGACACCATGTCCTGGGACGCAAACGACGACCCGCCACCACCACCACCGGATGACAAATCCTCTTCATCTTCCGGGGACAATGCTGAGGGTGGCAAACGCAAGAAAAATCCCTCGGTAGCACGGAGGCATTTCACATTCATCAAGGGTGGCGTGAGAAGGAAGGCAAAATGCCTCTTGTGCACGAAGCAGCCAGAGGGCTGCTCCTGCGAAGATGGAAACACCTCCAACATGTAGAAACACGTGTGCAACAGTCACAAGCAGTAGTACAAGGAGGTCGAAGGAGCAAGGAATCAGTTGCATGCCGCCACAGCAAATGTGGTCACCGTCGCCATTGAGGCTGCCACCAAGGTTGTAGGTCCAGAGAACACCATCATAGCACGAGGTGTGACAGGGGTTGGCGTTGTTTTCAAAAAGCGGTGCTTCCAGTTGTGCACATGGAAGCACGTCATCGACAAGAACATGTTGTTATTCTTGATGGTGTTGGACTGGCTAGAGGCAGAGTCTTGCAATACAACCCAAGAGTAGAGTTACCAGGATGCATGACCATCAGCGGATGGATCACCTTGCGGCTTCCGCTTTCAGCAGATAAGGAAGCAGTTGGAGGGCTTGGAGTTGGCCATCTCCTTCACCACTGATGGGTGCAAGAGCGATGTCAATATGAAGTGCCGGGGAGTGACGGCTCACTGCGTTGATGACTACAAACTCATGGACAACTCCTTCTCTTTCCCGCCCATTCTTATGAGTCCAACGGCGGAGGTTCCGTTTGAGGCACTGTCGAGGGCGCTCCAAAATTCTGGACTGTGGGATCAATTGTTTTGCCTCACAGTTGATAAAAATAGCACCAACGACTCATTGATTGGCAACTACATTGACCCTCAGCAGCCGGCCTATGTCAAGGCCGACCACATCTGCTACCTTGGCTACATGATAAACCTGGCTGTGCAAGACCTCGTGAAATTGCCGGAGGTGGCTGAGATAGTGTCAAAGTGCAGCGCAGTCGCTATCTTTTCCACTCGCAGCACACCCCGTGAGCAGTCGCTCATTTCACAGGTCATAGCTGCTGGGCTCAATTACGAGTCTCTCCACCTAGACATGTAGACCAGGTGGAACTCAACACGTGACATGTGCGTACGGGTATTCAGGCTGTGGGATGTGCTTGAGTCATGGCTGAAGGGGTATGGACGGGACGGTGCAGTAATGCTCCCCACGTTCAAGGAATGGGAGCTTGTTGCATTGGTCATAGTCGTTCTCAAACTGTTCAAATCATACATGGACACAATTAGCGGGAGCAAGTACTCTACGCTGTCTCTCGTCATCCCCTTCTACGCCAACATGCTGGACAAGCTAGCAAAATGGCTGGTCTAGGCAATGCCAGCCGAGTGGAAGATCAAGCAGTGCGGCAACATAAGAAAGCTCAACACCAAAGAGATTATGCTTGTCAGCATGACCGGTGGTTTCCAGGATGCCTCCAAACAATTAGGGAAGTACGCTTGACCGTGCACTGACCGGCATCTTCTCTCGACGGCATTGGATCCGCGGTTTTGCCTGCAGTACTACCCAATCACACACAAGCCCATGGTGGGCCTGACGCCGGCCGATCTCAAGGTGCGCATGACATAATTAGTGTGGCCTTATCACAAGAAGGCGGATGTGAAGCGTGAGGCAGCTGATTCAACAACGTCAAGTCAGGGAAACACCACCACGTCCAACAGTGGTGCAGTGGTAAGTCACTTTCCTGCTGATCTGTGTTGCATTGCAATGTTTTACGAATGTTCACACGTCTATATTTTTTTACCCAGGGTCCCACTTTTTAACATTTCTTCCTTTTACATTCCATGTCATTGTGCTTCAGGTCAACTCACAGCAAGGCTGAAGTGAAGCTGCCACTGGTGCTGGACCCTCCCTTCCGGTGGTACCCATGGCTGTGTGGTATTTGCACAATCTTGTACTGTCTGTTCAGTTCTGGTTTGATGCATATCTTTTGCATGCACATTTTTGTAGTTTATGTAGTTTTTTGCTTGGATGCACATGTTTTGCATTGAATAGCAAGGTGCACCATGTTTGGCATTTGCATTATGCACTTGCCTAACTGTGCAGTTTGTCGTGATTGCATACTGCTAAAAGTTTCTGTCCCGATCAGTACAGATGCATGTCTTTTGCATGCTCTTGCATGCTTGTACAAGAGCATACTCTTGCATGTAACAAACTGCTACTGCATGCATGTTTGCACCACATGCATGTGTGTGCATGCTGCCTGTTCAAACATATCATGCAACTGCAGGCTGGCACAAGTCGCAGTCTGAGGCCCCACGCTCCAACAGACGACAATGAGCTCATGGAAGCTGCACTCGCTGACCTGCATGTCAACATGTTCATTGCACCATGACTGGCAGAAATGGAAGAGGAGGACATGGGAACGCTGGAGGTAGAGGTCTTAAGGTGGGCTGCCCGTGAGAACAAGGAGCAGAAAACAAAGGTGCTGAAGTACTACAAGAACGTGGCGAAGGCGTTCCCAATGTTCCACCTCGCAGCCATTGACCACTCTGGTGTGCCTGCAATATCGACACCATCGGAGAGGCTATTCTCCTTTGGATGCCACATCGTCACCAACTTTGGCAGTTGGTGGCCCACCTGACTTTTGAAAACCTTCTCACCATGAAGGGCTGGATCAACGAGCGTAACTTCCGGAGCTTTTCTGTCAGCCCACATGGCGTCATGGCCGAGGAGCTCATCACTGAGGAGAAGAGGATGAACAGCCTCCGCAAGAAGGCGGAGTTGAAGTGTTTGGTGTGTGAAACAGCAGAGACGTTGGAAGGATTGGATATTTTTTAAGTTGAATGATGACGATGAGATGGAGGATGCAATGGGTAACGAGTAGGAAAATGAGGAGGATAAGAGTAGTGAATTAGTTTTTCTTTCCGTTGCAAAGCATTTAGTCATTCCTTTGAATGCAATGGTCTTTGACTTCTCCACTGTTTGCTATTCTCAATTCTTGTTTTATTGTTGATGTAATGTAATGCAATCAATCGCATGTTTGTTGATAGTGTTCAATGATTAAGTGAAAACATGGAGATGATCCATGCATTGTGACATGTAAATTCTGGTTGAAAGAGAAAAAATAATGTACACATGTCTTGTGCATTGTGAGACATGAATGTAACATACGGAAACAAGTGTACAAGTACAAGTTACCTGAACATCAGTGCAACTATATAGGTTTGAAGCATACTCCGTGGGAATGTAGCATACCAAAAGAAGTATACGAGTGCAAAAGATCAGACCATGTGGTTTCCAACTAGCGTAACATAGATATTTAAGTGGTCAGAAACTTCGGTGCAAGTGATGGTATGGTCTATGCAAAAACTGTCTCTTTACAATTTTCTGGAATCATGAAGAATTGTGATGCTCTTAAGCATTGTGATACTCTGCAAGGATCTCGCAATTTCGATTTTGCATATGGCACTGCCTCGTGATTCCAATTCTGCGCAAAGAATCCTGATCCAGGATCGTTGTGCACCCTTAGTATAGACTAATGTAGTAGTTGTATGGTCAGCTCTCCGACAAAGGAAGAGGGATGCATTTTTCCACTTTGCTCACAGCCTGCATGCCTAAATGTGCCCGTGATGTCCCACTTCTTATTCTAAAGTCAATCTATTGGGTTTTGACAAGGCCTTTCATAGTGAAAAAACCTTGTCACCAACCTTGAATTTGGGTTGATGCACCATGTTTATCTCCTTATCCAGAGTTCCATGGAGGAAGACATCGTTCACATTCACATGGTGCAGCTGTAAGTCTTGCTCAACTACAACGCCAAATAGAGCATAAACGATAGTCGTATGCCTAATATGTGTAAAGGTATCCATGTAGTCAACACACTCAACCTGTGAGAATTCCTTGGTTATCAAGCAGGCCTTGTAGCAGTTCAGTTAGCCATCTAGCTTCACTTTTTTTGCACCAATGCCTTGGCTAGGAAGTCAAATTGTTGTAGGTCTATGTCCACCTAGATGACGGAGATCAGTTGCTTCTCCACCAAGTCACACACAAAGTAATGCTTAACATGAAAGTACTTTGTACATGCACGGAAAACACCAGAGTTCTTTGTAATGGCAAGGCCCCTTTGGTTTTCAAAGGGGCCTTGCCATTACATTGGAATTTTCAACCTACCATGATAGAAGGCACATACCATTGTAGCTCATGAAGCAATCGCAGTAGCCACACTGCCTCAGTAGCCCTAGTCCCTAACACGAAGTACTCTATCTATGATGAGCTATATGCAATGTAGCCTTGCTTGCCAATGTGCCATGACTTAGTAATGCCGTCTAACAGGAACACATAGACCGTCTGACTCTTCCCACAAGGAATCCATGGCTAGTAAACTTTTTTGCCGTCAATCAAACTGAGTACTATTGACGAAAGCAGAGCCCAAGGTATACTTTGGAAACAATTGATCGCATCAATTCCATAGCCGCATGCAAGACTCTTGATTCAGGACTCTGTGAGAATTGCATGAGGGGGTTGACGCCCAAGGCAACGTTGGGCCAGATGGTTGTAGCCAAGAAAATGTGAGAGTCAATGACGTACAAGTGCAAGGTTACTTCCTACGTCTTGCCTAGATTTGCTAGTTGGAGCACCTTCAAGGCATCCTGCCCATCTGGTGGGATGAGAGTAAAGGTTGTGGAAACCGCAACAAGGAGATCTACAAACTGTAGCCCCAAAATTTTGCTGTATTATTCCTTGTTAAGTAAGGATGTACATCATCGACGGTAACACATGACCTTTATCCCGGGCAATACAATTGTAAGACCGAGATCCTTTATCCTGTAAGCATTCTGGAGATCTGCCTTGGCCTCCTTCACGGGCTCCATGGACGAGGACGCGATAAGGATGTCTTCATTACGGCAATAAAGTCTTCAAATGGAGAGAAACAAGTCGATGTCACTTTTCTCACGGCCTACATGTGTCAACGTGTTCGCGATCTCCTAGTTTTAGTACCATGGTGATTTTTTTAGGCGTATAAGAACTTGCGAAAGCGTCCAAAATGGTCTTTAACCTCCATGCCGAGTAGTTGCACCATGTTGATCCCCTCATCCAAAGTGTTGTAAAGGAACACATTAGACACATCGATATTGTGCAGCTCCTAGTTGTGGCAGGTCACACCCTTTGTAAAGCGGGCCTTGAAACGATCCATTGAGCCATGTGGCTTCACCTTCTTGTGAAAGGCCCATTGGGTTGCATTTCTTCTGGGCCTGCTTGTAGATCCAATGGTTCTGTGCCTAGTCTACGTGGAATCTCTCACTCATAAGTATGCTTCGGTGGAAATGTGATCCATGTAACGCAATCCCACATAAAATGGCCTAAAAAAATTTTTTTATTCTTCCATGTCTTCCTGTTTTAATTCCTTCTTGTTTGGACGTATTAATCACAAAATGTTGCTGAAAATAGATTTATCTTGCCTATTTGTATCACCAAAACAATTGAGGCATTTTTTCCCCCACTTTTGACAGGAGTTTCACGCATTCCTTACCTTTCCTCATAAATAAATTATATACCTACGTCCGGTATCCACATTTTATTACAGGAATGCCATACCCATTTTTGTTGTCGGTAGACCCATTCCATTAACAAAACAAACAAGGGTGCAAAGCTGCACGCAAAGCGTGCATGGGTTACGAAGTACGATCCACATACATACAAAATGAATTGAGAAGAAAAAAGGAGATGGAAAGGAAAATGAGTTTTAAATACTGATTTTCTTTCAATAATTCATGTTGGATAGGTCATGGAAGAAATGAAAATCATTTGAACTGTACATTTTTTTAAACACGACGGTGCAAAAGCTGCTCATATGTAAAAGAAACAAGAATTTCACTCTAGTATGATACGCATTCTTTGGCATGGATTATATGCGAGTATATTTGTAATCGTGTGTTTTTTCAATGTATTCATGTATGTATGTATTATGTATTAGGGGTTGAAACGTTTCTTGTACTAGTGGCTTTGATGCGAGCTGTTTAACTTTCATGTCTTTTGTGGCAATTTTCCGATCGAGTATGGTCCAGGTTTCTTGTGTCGTGCTGGATTGTTCGAAGGGTCAAGATGGACTTGTCACTGGATCGGCGGTCTCGCTCGATCCACATGAACATGGATCGAAGAATACCCTCCATGTTGCGTGTAGTCAGCCCCAGCTGGGGCCACCAGCGAGGGCCTCGGATGTTGTGTGACAAACTAAAAAAAAAAAGCCGTCAGATTGCAAACTTTGCACATCCGCCAAGTGGGATGTGCCATTGCATTTTGGGTCCTGTTTGGCTCAATTCGTGTTCCTCAATTGAATGAGTAGAACATGCTGTTACGCACCTTGAACACTGGAGGGGTGAGTCTCGCATTGTGGTTGAGCTCCCAAAGGTGGACAAGGTGGTACGAGAAACAGGGGAAAGAACAGTTTTTAAAAAGTGGATGTCGAATGGAAAACAATAGGGATACTTCGTAACCCAAAAATGGAAAACAGACCTCCAATCACCGCCACCCAGTCTTGACTTCTTTCTCTCCTACTCTCATCTCTCTTGTCATGAACATTTTGCTTCTTCTATTGTCCCTGTTCACCATCATTGATGATTGGAGGAAGATAGGGCAAGGTTTGAAAGCCACCGGTCTTGTCCTTGACGCATCTGTGCTTCATTATTGCCGATGAAGCAGCCAGCTCAACCGGCAGCTGGTGTCTGGCCGGTGGGTAGTTGTTCCATATCTTGACCGGCCGTCGGCTATCCACCTGGCCGGCCGCCAGCTGGCAGATGGCCAGTGAGCTGTTGGCCGTCGGCCAGCTCTGCCCTTGGCGAGGAGTGGCCGCTGGACTGTCCTTCGCTTTCGTGAGAGAAAGGGCTGAACCCTCATCCAATCCGTCCCCCTCCCCTCCCATTGCTCAATGCTGGACGTGCAACTAATTTCTTCCACAGCCAATACGATGGAAGAAATATAGGTTGCACAACCATGATCAAGCATGTTTGCCTGTTGATGGGCTCGACGATGCTAATGTTATGCCGAGCTGAGCGTAGATACTGAACAGGTAGAAGTTGCGAGACAAAAAACGGTGTGAGAATTTGGGACACTTGAGAAATTTATAGTTAGTGGTGAGAGTACTTCAATGACAGGTGTCTAAATGATCAAACACATATGTACAAGTTTCAACTTAAAAATGAGATGTAGTTGGGATCGTCGAGTCAATTGTTGAGCAACACGTGTGGAGTCGCGTTATGAGTGGTCAGAACAAGAAACTCCGCCGAGGAATCAGGGGGCTTCGAACATTAACGGCAAAGACGCGAGATACATCTTTATAAATCTCAATATTTCTCAATGCGTCAAGAAGTCGACCAAAAGTTTGTGACACTTCTGTCGACGATTCTCGAAAGTGGTCAAGGTTGTCAAAAAGTTTGAGAAGGATCACCGTGTGGCGAGGGCAGTTGGCCAAATTTCCCTCACCATCGGAATGAAAGTCAAGGTCTCACCACACGGTGGGCTATTTGTGCAATGATAGAAATGCCCACTTGGAAAGATTAGGGACTCTTGTACATTTGCTACACAACACTTCTCCCTCTTTTAGCCACGACGTCCCGCCGCGCGTACAGATGTGGCTCGGTGACGGCGGTAGTATCCGTCCATCAGATGATTGACTTCGCGGAGGTTTTCATAGGGTTCCCTGCTGTTATGCATGGCTTCATAGCCTCCCCCTGTTCTTTTCTTGAACAGGAGGAGGGGGAGGTAGATCCCTACTGGAGAAGTTCTCCCTGGGGTCCTGGTATTGGTTGAGTTTGCTGATATGGAGCACCTGGTGAACTTGCATAGTGTCAGGGAGTTTGAGTTGCACAACCACGGGGTTTGCATGCACTTGATCTCAAACAGTCCCCATGATCGGGGTTTGAGTTTCGAACAGTCGGCCGCATAGAGTTTGATATTTGCTGAACTGAGGAGAACTCTGTTGCTAGTGGCGAACACATCATTGCTGCGGTGGCGGTCAGCCACTTGCTTATCGCCACTTGTGTCCTTACAAGTGAGTTCTGCCGTGTTTCCTCCCAAATGGTGGAGAAGTCATAGCGTTGGACCTCGACGGACTATGGGTGGTGTGGTCACCCAGCGGATTGCCCGCTGGAACGAGCACACTACAGGCTCCCTAGCCTGGTGCTCATCGTCACAACGACATAGTGCGTTGAGTTAGTGGAGTCCCTGTCCACAGAAGTGTCGCAACCCGTCAAGGAGTAACCTGTTGAGTAAGCCGCAGACACCCTCCCACTACCCACCCATCTTGTCTTCTCCTCCCAGCCATCTGGCTTTATGATGTTCGATGCATCCAACGCAGTTGGCATGTCAACGCTGTCGGCAGGTCATTGACTGCCACCTGCTCCGCAATAAACGAGTGAGAAGTACATCTATGTTTAAACACCAACTGAATTCAAACCATGACTTTGAAATGTGATGTTTGACAAAATTGAATTATGTGGTCGATTGCGATTATGCACGTAGCGTCTAGGTGGCAAAATTGCTTTTTTCATAAATCGCACATGGAAAGTTATATGTGAATGAAACAAATACACCACAAAGGGCACGGTGATAAACAAGAATACAAACTAGCCAGAAACAACAGCAAAACATAATGAAATGAATTGTGAACATGCGGCTATTGGACATTGCAACCTCGATCATACGGTGATCCCAGCAAAGCGGTCGCATGAACATACAAACCAACGACAGCTATGACACTTTGTCACAAGAGTGCTGACGGGGCAAGATGAAACATATGTGCCAAACTTAGGTGCACCCAAATTTGAATCAGACCCTTGCAATCATTTGGGTGTGGCCCAGGCATTGCAGACACAAGACCGCGAGACTACAAGGTACCCAAAACTGTAATGAAGAGCATTGCGATACTATAGGTCCGCGATACTTGGGGAGCGCCCTTGGAGGGGGGTAAAGAGCCCCCGGTGCTCCCCCTCCAAAGAGGTTGTTTGGATTTTGATGCGATTCTAGCCCCATGGAATCGGAATCGTGGGTACCTTAAGGAATTGTGGAACTGTGGTACTTTAACAGCAATTGCAAGAACCAGTGTGCACCCTTAACCTTGACTTCCATTCCCTCCAATAGTTTCCCTTGTCTCCACGTTTGCCTTATCCTTTCTTCGCCCACATTGTTCTTGCTACTCCATCACTCTTGTGCACCTTTGAAAGAAGCCCTCAGGGAAAAATGGCATAGCCCTTTATACGGCAGTTGTAGCGTGTGCTCCATGATCGTTGGATGGCTGTGACCGAGCTTCCGTAGAAGCTACTCCCTGTGGAGGGCCATCCGACGTCCACTGCACAGGTACTATGTCATGTTTCATGGCATGCTGCTCCGTTGCATGCTCCACCTCATCACCCCGTTCATGTGTTATGTCTTCCTTAAAGGCTGGGAGACTCCCCTCCTTCTGTTGCTTGGTGCTATGGGCAATTTTGTTCTCTCCCATATTGGCCCACTACCGCCCTTATCCTCATTTCCTTGACACACAAAGTGCGTACCTTCACAAGTGAAACAAGAAAGGGGACAATGGGGAAATTTGAATGTATGTCTAAGTGCGTAGTGGGAGTAAATTGGAAGACAAAAGATGCATGAAGAGCACATGCATCAAAGAGAATAAAATTCAGTTCACGTATACATGGAAGATGTTTCAAAATGTGTTATGTTACACTTAACATACTAGCATTCTTCAGATGAGGGAGTTAAAATCATATACCTAACTGAGGAATGGGAGACTTTGCATGGAGGATCGATAGGATACAACACATTTTGCACTAACCTTTACACAATCGTAAAGCATTGACCGGAGGTGTTTGCATTCTACAATGTGTTCTTGAAGAGTTGCATAACGATGTGTCGACGCTCATGCTCCTTTGGTGGGGGTTTTGGAGATGGATGTGGGAACTGAGGTGGATGACACACTGGTGGCAAGTGTTATTGGACATGGTGCCTGTTGCTACGCTCCCCTTGTATCCCCAGCAGGACAACTCCCATGAGAGAGACGAGTTGGACAATCGTGTTCCACGTGACGTTGCTCACCGCACGTGAAATGCTCCCTCTTTATGTTGTACTTTGCCTTTTTCACTTCCCTCCATTCTGAAGCGCGCCTACAGGCCTTGTTCTCCTCACACAAGGGTGATACAAACCCTTCGTGTGGCTCCAGGTCTTTGAATAGAACGTTAGGATATGCACTTTAGTAGATCTATTTCAAGGATGGTGCAAGGTACGTCGGGCGGCACACATCAGTGATCTTCTTCCCATTCACATGTAACAGGTAGGTTATTGCATGCACGCATGGGAAAATATGCTCTTGACATAAGCCGCACATATATTTCTTCCAAATCCATTTCTTGCGGCTTAGAACCAAGTTTTTTCCTCGTGACCAGTATGCGACAACCCGGTGCCACCTCGTTCTTTGACACGTATCCAAACACCAACTCCACACATTTGTTATACGTCTCTTGTGCCTTTGGGACAAGATTCCCACTATACATCTCTCTCCCCCTCCCCCTCTCCTCTACCCACTCTTCTTGTCTCCTCCACCATCCATGTCACCTTCTTCCTCCCTCCCTCTGTACTCCCCCTTGCCAATTTCACACTTCCACCCTCCTCCACCACCCTCCCCCCAAGTCGTTGCCTGCCTCCTCTCCCTCCTTGTCGGCCGCCCTCCTCCCTCATTTTCACCCACCTCCTCCCTCCTTGTTGGCCCCCCTTCCTCCCTCGCCCTCCCACCCTCTACCCTTGTCGTCAACCGCCATCACCCTCCTTGTCTCCCCCCTCCCTGTCGCCGCTCGCCTCCCCCTCCTTGTCGGCCAAATTCCCCTCCTCACTGTCTCCCACCTCTCCCCTCCTTGCTGGCCGCCCTCCCTCTCCCATCGCCGCTTTCCTCCCCCCTCCTCGTCGGCCACCCTCTCCCTCCTGCTTCGCATACCCTCCAACCCTCCTCGCCGCTCGCCCTCCCCCCCCTCGTCACAC